>CM054057.1:16347548-16600836 GCA_028641055.1 Alopecurus myosuroides
TGGTTTCATACTTGCTCTGTTACAACATTTCAAATAAAAATCACAAATAATAACAACCAATTGGTTTCATGTTTTTCCATAGTGATCACTTGTGAAAATGATGGTTTTAAACCAATCATTTAATTTCCAAACACATTTAAAATTCCAAATTCAAGCTTCAAATAGCAACCAATTGAATTCATGCAAATTATAAAACAATTTGGATCAATGGTTTATAATTTAACATAGGGGTACCCTATTTAAAAGTGGGTTTTTGTTAATGAGCATGTAATATTAAAATTCCCCAAATTTGGTATAAATTCAAAACAGCAAACAAGTTTCAAACTTTTTGAAAATAAAAACCTACCATTTGTTTGCTTTTGACCTAAAAGGGTTACCCTAGTTTTCCCACCATTTTCACTAAGTTAAACTCTAGCAAATCTTTCCAATTTCTTTTCAGCAAAAAAAAAAAACAGGAGAGAAAATAAAACCAAATCTTTTCGGGCGCCAAAAGCTAAATGGGCTGCTCCCAGCCCACCTGCTTTTTCACCTGCGCCAGCCCGGCCCTCTTTCCCCTCGCTCCCAGCGCGTACCGGTTCGTGGCTGTTCCCTGTCGTCTTCCTGCAGTACGGCAAAGCATCGGTGCCTCCACGTCGGCGACAGGCGCCCGTGGACGGCCATCGTCGCCCAGCATCCCCTACAAAACCCCCTAGGGTTCCTCCCCCTCGAACCCTAAACCTCCTACCCCCCAGCTACCCCTCCATCGCCGCCGCGCGCTATCGCTGTCACCCCCCCGCGCTTCTCTGACGCTCACCGCAGCGTGCACCCTCTGAACCGGCGAGGTTTTCGTCGCCGTGATGCCTACCTAGCCCTGTTGAGCAGTGGGAACGGAACCGCCGTGTGTCCTAGTCCACCCCCCAACTCTCCGTTGAGCTCGAGGAGGGCCGTGTCGCCGCCGCCATCAACGCCGCCGTCGCCGGAGACCTCTGCCTCAACCCGCCGGTGAGCGACTGCTCCCCCGTTTCCCTACCATCTCCTATCCTTGCGCAGCTCGATTAGCACGCACCCATTCGTTTGGCACCACAGCGAAGCACGGCAGCGTTGCCCTGCGGAATCTCGTCGCCGGCCAGCGATCACCGTGGTTGGTTTCGGTTCTGCACCGAGAGTTTCAGTTAGCGTTTACTGAAGCTCACCTTGTCTGCCTGCTCCTAACTGACAAGAACGCAGTTAGCAGCGCAGTGGCTTGGTTCTGTTCGCTCGATGCGCAGCGGCCGGGTTCGAATCCCAGGAGCCGCAAACCTTTTTTGGGTTTTATTCCGTATACGCGACCCCACCCGTCATGGGCTCACTCTGCCACGCAAGCACGCGCGCAGCGCCACGGTGGCCTGTGGCCCACTGTGCGGTGCTTTTTGTTTTCCACGTTTCTGTTTATTTTCCAAATCCTTTTTAAATAACAGAATTAATCCCTAAAAGCAAAACTTTAATAACTTTTAATCCATAACTCTAAATAATAAAAGTTATATATGTTTATTGCTCTAAATTAAATGATCTTTCCAAATAATCCAATTGTGTACTGTTTTGAAATTTCAAAATGCAACTCAAATTTGAATTCAAATAATTCAAATGCAAATTTCTAAATTCAATAACTAATTCATACCTAATCCAATAAATGCAAATCAAATATGTTTTCCATGCTATTTTGAATAACCTTTTCAAATATAAATTTTGTTTCTTGGTTTGAATAATTTAAATTGGCTAAATAATTTAATCCTTGTTTAATTCATTTAAATTTGATAAAATCATAACTTGCTTAAAATAAAATAATTTTAAACATGCAAAATATGTTTTAAAACCCCCAAAGTATAAAATTTTCAAATATAGGGTTTGAAATTATGTTTTGAACAAATAAAAATTCAATTAAATTCAAACTTGTTTTAATTTCATTTAAAACTTGTTTAATATTGTTTAATTCATAATTAAATTATCCTAACTCCTATTTCAATATTTGAAACTTGTAATCCAACTAAAATTTGATGTTCTTTTCAAATATAAACTTTGTTAATTGTTTTGCACACTCTAACTTGATGAAAACAACAATTGTTTGTGTGGCATGTTTAAGTAACCCAAAATTTCTAAACTTACTAAATGATTTCCAAAACTTGTTAAATCCTTTTCACTTGCACCTATTATTACTTGTTGTTATTGTGTTGTTTTCCTCATGCATGCATCATAGTAAACCACTAGCACCTGTTGATTAGTTGGAAAACAAATAATCTAACCAAAATCCCTGGGCCTTTCATATGGAACTCAAAATTGCATATGTGTCCATTTAAATTGTGCTATCATATCAAATAGTTTATTTTGAGGCAACCATTAACTTGTCATGCATCATATTTGATTGTGCACTATGCCATGATAATGATTGTTTATATTTCTGCCTTGTTTGTTTGCTTCTTCTCGGATAGACGACGACGTTGATACCGACGATCTTTACAACACCCCTTCTGAGGATCTAGCTCAGTACCCGGCTACTGGGTTTGCAGGCAAGTTATGACTCACATGAACCATTGTGTTCCTTTCAACATTGGTTACCGATACTTTCCGTTGTCTATATTTGCTAGCCCTATGTATCGTTGCTTCTGTTACGAACCTATCACATGATACCCTAAACCCTGATATTGCCACACCTCCAGTCCTAGAACCCCGTTGCTTGGGCCCGTGTCTTACTAGCATGCTTAGGGTTGTTTTGCTCGAGTCTGTTACCAGTTACTTTCTGTTGTTATATCTGTTATATTCTGGGGCTCGATGTTAATCAACAACCTGTTAATCTTGGGTAATAATAAATTGCTGATAAGGCACCGGCAGGAGGCCCGGCGTGGTTTTGAGGCCTGCTAGTGTCGACCCTAATTAGGAAAAGGGTCTTGTCTACTGATCCATGATGAGCGCACTATCCGCATGTGGGAAGCGTGTATGGGCGCCCCCCTCAATTTGATTCGATTCGCATCTCGTCCAAATCGCCACACTTAGTTCGGGCTTTCCATTTGATGCGCGCATATGCAGGTACGAACCCGAGGCCAGGGTGGAACTTTTGTAGTCGGCATATAGGGCGGCGTGGTCTTCCAGTGCTATGAGGGTCCCCTTTTCTTCGTGGGGCTCGATTAGCCGCGCTCGCACAGCACGTGGTGCTTTGGGCTTGATGCGAAGAAGAGTTGAGTTGTGTTGAGTGCCCCGCTTGGTGGGAAAGGCCTTCCGATCTGGCGGGTTATTCTTACGTGTACGGCCAAATTGGTGCACCCCTGCAAGGATAAATCTTCTCGAGAAGCCGTGTTTTCCGCGGTTATGGTTGACTTGGTGAAAGTACTGGCTAACAAGTACTCAGAACAACTTACACCTAACTAATGATAACTTGACTAGTAATAGGCTTATTGACACAACAACTTGATCCATCATTAACCCAACTGTGTGAGTTATCCTCGGATTGCTTCTTTGGATAAGGGGCGAGATCCAGGATGGGTTTGTTTGGTGGTTAGCTATAGTTGGTTACGATACGCTATCTTATCTCTTTCTGTACACCGGAAGTTGTAGTATGTTCTGTAGTTGGTTAGTGCAGCCAGTTGCAGCATCTTTTATACCCTTTTCTTCCGTTGGTCCCAAGGCATCTATGCTTGGTGTTGACGGGCTACACTTTGGTGAACTGTGAGTCTTGCTTGCCAGTACGTTTATGTACTGACCCCTTTGGGGCTGTGGTTTCCGCAGACTACGCTTACGAGGATCCAGGTGACGGCTACTACGTGGAGTTTGACGAGGCTGCTGACCAGTAGTTAGCGGACCCGGGCAGGATCCGAGACATCGTGGATGGGCTCCGTTTTCTTTTCATTCCGGGCTTCTTAAGCCTATTTGGATTTGTCTGTACTCAGACCCTTTGAATGCTTCCGCTGAGTTGTAATGATATTATGTTGGGACATGTGTCCTCTGGATGATTGTATTTGCTATTCTCTGCCCTAGTGAGGGCCATTTGCAACTTATTTCAATCTTTTGTGTCTTAGAGGCATGTTGTGTTATCCTTTTGTTCAAAGCCGTTGACGTACCATGTGTGAATGGTATGAAGTACGTCAATGGTAGTGTCCTGATTTCTACGGGATAGTTTACATCGACGGTGAACAGTAACGGTTGGTTGTCGCACATAAGTGCTGGCCTACCCGTAAGGGGACGCGGGAGCCGTTAAGCCCCGTAATCCAATCAAAATACTGTTCAGTTCGTACGGTGAGTATCCTCTAGAAGTCCGGGTGCGACAAATGGTATCAGAGCCTGTCTGCCTGTAGGATCCTTTTTTACCGGTCGCAGTTGAGTCTAGAAACTATTTTGTAGCGATATAGGAAAAATGAAACGTGAGAGTAGGAATTATGCCATTTTTCTTCTTTCCCCACCCACCCACCCTTTTCTGGTAAGGAAGTGCAACGTTGTTTTCTCTTCTCACCTAAACTTTCAAGTTAGGATTTCACGTGTTTTGGGTTCTCCGTAGTACCTCAGGACTTTTGGTCTCGTTTTCCCGACGTTGCTTCGATATCCTGTTCTTCTAAAGAACCTTTTCGTCCGTTGAAACCTTGTTGTTACTTTCCACTTCAGTTTCTTCTACCGGCATCTAATCGAAACCTGCCAAATCATCTGCAGATGGATCTCAGGTTCTACCCGCAGGTGGTTCGGATGACTCGCTGTGAGAGCACCGCCGGTTATCCGGAGATGCTGAGGGACATGGTCACGTATCTGGGGTTCCATTGGGCACCAGAGTACCAGGTCTACGAGCAGCAGCGAGAGTTTGACCAGACCTACTACCAGGCTATCGTCTACATTCTGTCAGATGATGGCATGAGCGTTGTCCACCGCTACGAGGCAGTAGGTTCCACAGTGGATATGGCTGTGCAGCAGGTAGCTTACGTGAGTCTCACCGTCCTCCGTGCTGACTACTGGGGGTTTGACGATTCTATCTATCGCCACATCCCCCGTGGTTACATCACTTCAGCGGGAGTTCACTTCACTCTCCACGGCAACCTGGATACCTACGAGTCTGATAGCTCCAGGCTGCACACCACTGCTCAGTTTGTGAGGCACAGTGACGCAGTTGCTTCCACACTGTCTCAGGAGTTGGCTTCAGTCAGGGAGCAGCTCTACCTTGCTCTCACTCGTCTGGCGTCGTACACCACAGATTTTGTTGGAGACGAGTGCTTTGCACGTTTCGTTCAGACAGCTGGGTTACCGCTGCCAGATGCTGGAGGTTACGAGCCTATCAGAGGTCCACTTCTCGACCTTGGTCCATGTTACACTGGGATTCCCCGCTTTGGAGCACAGGGAGACGACGCTTTCTACTTCACCACACCGAGAGTTGCTCTCAGAGCAGTCCCGCTCTACGTGGATCGTCGTTCTACTTACTTCCGTGGGATTCCTCCTCACCGTATCTCTCGTCGTACTACTCGCCGCCGTCCTGCGTGATGAGCATGGGAGTACCGATGTATCCGTTCCTAGCTATGTTTAGTTATCCTGTGGCATTCGAACCATTTAGGGTGTGTTGGATATTCTGATGTATTTGAACATGTGATGATGTACCTGTTGGTTATCTATTCATGCGTCGGAATAATCTCTCTTTCGGTTACCAAGTCTATCCTTTTCTGTTATTGTGCTAAAATGCATTTCTGTTCAGGATGCCTCCAACCAGGAACTCCCCGCCTGAGCCACCTCCGCTCACGGAGCTGTTGACTCAGATGACTCAGGTCGTGGCTCAGATGGCCCAGATCCAGGCTAACCAGCACAACAACCAGAATGCTCCACGGGTCAACATCAAGGAGTTCCTCCGCTTGGGCCCGAAAGCTTTCGTGGCAACACGTGAGCCCCTGGATGCTGATGACTGGATCCGTGACATAGCCAGGACGCTGGAGATTGCACATGTTGCTGAGGAAGATAAGGTCAAGTATGCCACCTACCTACTGAAGGGTCAGGCAGCTTCTTGGTGGGAGAACTACCAGACCATGAGAGCTGGCTATCCTATCACCTGGGGCTGTTTCAAGGAAGCCTTCCTGAAGCACCACATCCCAGATGGTCTCATGGAAAGGATGCGTGAAGAGTTCTGCTCTTTCAAGCAGGGCAAGCTGGACGTTATCAACTATCAGACCGAGTTCAATCGCCTCGCTCGATACGCTGGTGACGAGGTGTCCACTGAGGCCAAAAAGATGGCAAGGTTCCGCCGAGGTTTTAACCCGGAACTGAAGTACGCTCTCACCAACATCAAGTGCAAGGACTTCGAGGAGCTCGTGAACACCGCGCTCAATGAGGAGAATGGGCACAAGGCGTTCGAAGAGTCGCGCAAGCACTCGCGTGAGGGTGGTTCCTCCTCCAACATGACCACCCCTCCGCAGAAGCGCCGCATCTGGGTGCCAAACAGTGCTGTCACTAGGGCTCCATATGCCCAAGCTTCTCCAGGCTTTGGTCCCCGCCCACCCAACCCAGCTCAGATGCAGGCTCAGAGGTTCTCAATGGGGCAACCAAGGCTAGATGCACCTCGTGTCGTCACTTGCTTCAAATGCAAGCAGACTGGACACTATGCTGATAAGTGCACTCAGAGGCAGCTACCTCCACCACCTCCTCGCCCCAACACCAACCAGGCAATGGTTTGTGCTCCCCGGCTAAAGCCTTCAACTCCAACAACAGGCCTGTCGGGAGGACCGCGAGGGTGAATCATATCAAGGCCGACAAAGCTGAGGAAGCTGCTGACGTCGTTCTTGGTACATTCCCCGTAAACTCTAACCCAGATAAAGTGTTGTTTGATACCGGAGCATCGCATTCTTTCGTGTCAAAGATCTTTGCGACAGCAGTTAAGCTACCTTTTGTTGGTTTGGGTTCCCCGCTAGTAGTAAACTCCCCTGGAGCAACTATGCAAACTTCCAAGATCAGTCACGAGAATCAGATCTTGATTGGAGGTCACATATTCCTTGCTTCCCTCATTCTGCTTGGCAATTCTGACATTGATGTCATCCTTGGCATGGATTGATTGAAGGCCAATAAAGCTACGATTGATTGTGCTAAGAAGTCAATAACTCTGTTCCACCCTTCCGGCCAGATAGTCTATTCTCCAAGTGAATCAAGTTCTGTTCAGCTGTACACCCTTGATGCTAAACCTCTACCTCTGCTTGAAAATGTTCTGGTGGTTTGTGAATTCCCTGACGTCTTTCCAGAAGAGTTGCCAGGGATGCCTCCGGACAGAGCAGTTGAGTTCGTGATCGAGCTTGAACCAGGTACTGCTCCAATCTCTAAGCATCCATTTAAGATAGCTCCTCCTGAACTGAAATTGTTGAAGGAGCAAATCGATATGTACATGGAGAAAGGTTACATTCAGCCTAGTTCCTCCGCTTGGGGTTGCCCAACTCTGTTTGTTGCCAAGAAGGATCAAACAAAAAGACTCGTGGTTGACTATCGTCCTCTCAACGAGAAAACCATCAAGAACAAGTACCCAATTCCTCGTATCGATGATATTTTTGATCAACTTGCTGGAGCCTCAATATTCTCAAAGTTGGACTTGAGGATGGGTTACCATCAAATAAAGATTAGAAAGGAAGATATTCCAAAAACAGCTTTCACCACTCGGTACGGTCTATATGAATACACCGTCATGTCCTTTGGTCTCACCAATGCACCGGCGACATTCTCAAGACTCATGAATTCTGTCTTCCATGAATACCTCGACAAGTTCGTTGTGGTATATCTTGATGACATTCTAGTCTACTCAAAATCCGAGGAAGAGCATGGAGAACACCTTCGTCTCACTCTCATGAAACTTCGCGAGCATCGTCTGTATGCTAAGTTCTCCAAATGTGAGTTCTGGATTCCAGAAGTTGCTTACCTTGGTCATGTCATCTCTGCCAAAGGCATAGCCATTGATCCAGAAAAGGTTAAAGCAATTGTTGATTGGAAACCTCCTAAGACGGTAAAACAAGTTAGAAGCTTTCTTGGCTTGGCTAGCTATTGCCGTCGTTTCGTCCAAAACTTTTCCAAGATTGCCAAACCTCTCACTGATCTCACAAAGAAGGACAAGAAGTTCGTTTGGACTCCACAGTGTGATGAGAGTTTCAATCTCCTCAAGACTAAACTCACTTCCACCCCAGTTCTGGTTGGCCCAGATACTACCAAACCTTTCCAGATATTCTGCGATGCATCTCTCCAAGGTCTAGGAGCAGTTCTTATGCAAGAATGTCAAGTTGTGGCTTATGCTTCACGTCAGTTGAACCCACATGAGCAAAACTATCCCACACATGATCTAGAGCTAGCAGCAGTTGTGTTTGCCCTCAAGAAATGGAGACAATACTTGTTGGGTAACAAAACTGAAATCTTTTCCGATCATAAGAGTCTGAAATACATCTGCACTCAACCAGATCTAAACCTAAGGCAAAGGAGATGGATTGAAAAGATTTAAGACTTTGATCTCACCATTTCTTACACTCCAGGCAAGGCTAATGTTATGGCCGATGCTCTCAGTCGCAAATCCTATTGCAATAATCTCATGATCATGGAAAGCCAACCTCCACTTCATGAAGAATTCCAGAAGTTGAACCTTGGTCTTGTTCCTCAAGGCTACCTTCATAGCTTGACAGCCAGTCCAACTCTCGAGGACAAGATTCGTTCTGAACAACTTCGTGATACTGAAATCAAGAAGATGGTTGAGCACATCAAGGAAGGCAAGGAGAAGTTCAAGTCTTTCTCAGTTGATGATAAAGGAACTGTGTTCTTTGAAGGACGCATTGCAGTTCCTCAAGTTCAAAGTCTCAAAGATATCATTCTCAAGGAGGCTCATGAAACTCCTCTTTCCATCCACCCTGGAAGTACAAAGATGTACCAGGATCTTAAGACCCTGTATTGGTCGCCTGGCATGAAACGTGAAATTGCTCAATACGTTTCTGAATGCGATGTTTGTCAACGTGTTAAGGCAGTCCATCAGAAAACAGCCGGTCTACTCCAACCTCTGAAAATTCCTGAGTGGAAGTGGGACATGATTGAAATGGACTTCGTTACTGGGTTTCCAAAGTCCAAGAAGGGCAACGATGCAATCTTCGTTGTTATTGATCGTCTCACTAAAGTAGCTCACTTCTTTGCTGTCAAGGAAACTATCTCAGCTAGCCAGTTAGCAGAGCTCTACACAGCAAAGATTGTTCGTCTTCATGGTGTTCCATTGGAAATAAGCTCAGACCGTGGAAGTATCTTCACTTCTCATTTCTGGAAGAGTTTTCAAGAAGCAATGGGCACTAAACTTCTGTTCAGCACAGCTTATCACCCTCAGTCTCAGGGGCAAGTCGAAAGAGTCAATCAGATTCTCGAGGATATGCTCAGAGCATGTGGTCTCTCCTTTGGCATGAAATGGGAGGATTGCCTTCCATATGCGGAATTCTCCTACAACAACAGCTACCAGGCAAGCCTAGGCATGGCACCGTTTGAAGCACTCTATGGCCGCAGATGCAGGAGTCCAATCAATTGGTCTGGAGCTGGTGAACGTTCACTCTTAGGCCCTGACATTGTTAAGGAAGCCGAGGAGAAAGTTCGTATCATTCGTGACAATCTCAAGATTGCTCAGTCTCGTCAGAAAAGCTACTATGACAGCAAGCACAGGGATATGATCTATGCACCTGGTGACAAGGCATATCTCCGTGTAACTCCCCTCAGAGGCACTCATCGTTTTGGTGTGAAAGGAAAGCTTGCACCAAGATACATTGGCCCTTTCAACATTCTCTCAAGGCGTGCAGAAAATGCTTATCGTCTTGAACTTCCAGAAAAGCTATCCAAGGTGCACGATGTGTTCCACGTGTCACAGCTCAAGAAGTGTTTCAAAGATCCAGATCGTGCAGTTGATCATGATTCCATTGAACTGCAAGATGATCTATCTTATGAGGAGCACCCTGTTCGTATTCTCGATGAGACCGAGCGTAAGACTCGCAACAAGAGCACCAAGTTCTTGAAAGTGCAGTGGTCGCATCATTCCGATAAAGAGGCAACGTGGGAGACCGAAGAGGATCTTCGCAAGAAGTATCCGGACCTTTTCCTTTCTCAGTAGGAATCTCGGGGCGCGATTCCTTCAAGGGGGGGCGTTTTGTAACACCCCAAGTATGAAAATCATCCCCTTAGAATGTTTGTTGCATGTTTATTAAAGTATTGCATCATGTCATCATATTGTTTCCATGTTGTTTGCATTTGTTTCTCAATTGTTGCAATTGTTTTCCACTGTTTTCACAACTCAAATTCAAACCTTATTCAAACAATGGTTTCATACTTGCTCTGTTACAACATTTCAAATAAAAATCACAAATAATAACAACCAATTGGTTTCATGTTTTTCCATAGTGATCACTTGTGAAAATGATGGTTTTAAACCAATCATTTAATTTCCAAACACATTTAAAATTCCAAATTCAAGCTTCAAACAGCAACCAATTGAATTCATGCAAATTATAAAACAATTTAGATCAATGGTTTATAATTTAACATAGGGGTACCCTATTTAAAAGTGGGTTTTTGTTAATGAGCATGTAATATTAAAATTCCCCAAATTTGGTATAAATTCAAAACAACAAACAAGTTTCAAACTTTTTGAAAATAAAAACCTACCATTTGTTTGCTTTTGACATAAAAGGGTTACCCTAGTTTTCCCACCATTTTCACTAAGTTAAACTCTAGCAAATCTTTCCAATTTCTTTTCAGCAAAAAAAAAAAAAGAGGAGAGAAAATAAAAACAAATCTTTTCGGGCGCCAAAAGCTAAATGGGCTGCTCCCAGCCCACCTGCTTTTTCACCAGCGCGTACCGGTTCGTGGCTGTTCCCTGTCGTCTTCATGCAGTACGGCAAAGCATCGGTGCCTCCACGTCGGCGACAGGCGCCCGTGGACGGCCATCGTCGCCCAGCATCCCCTACAAAACCCCCTAGGGTTCCTCCCCCTCGAACCCTAAACCTCCTACCCCCCCAGCTACCCCTCCATCGCCGCCGCGCGCTATCTCTGTCACCCCCCCCCCCGCGCTTCTCTGACGCTCACCGCAGCGTGCACCCTCTGAACCGGCGAGGTTTTCGTCGCCGTGATGCCTACCTAGCCCTGTTGAGCAGTGGGAACGGAACCGCCGTGTGTCCTAGTCCACCCCCCAACTCTCCATTGAGCTCGAGGAGGGCCGTGTCGCCGCCGCCATCAACGCCGCCGTCGCCGGAGACCTCTGCCTCAACCCGCCGGTGAGCGACTGCTCCCCCGTTTCCCTACCCTCTCCTGTCCTTGCGCAGCTCGATTAGCACGCACCCATTCGTTTGGCACCACAGCGAAGCACGGCAGCGTTGCCCTGCGGAATCTCGTCGCCGGCTAGCGATCACCGTGGTTGGTTTCAGTTCTGCACCGAGAGTTTCAGTTAGCGTTTACTGAAGCTCACCTTGTCTGCCTGCTCCTAACTGACAAGAACGCAGTTAGCAGCGCAGTGGCTTGGTTCTGTTCGCTCGATGTGCAGCGGCCGAGTTCGAATCCCAGGAGTCGCAAACCTTTTTTGGGTTTTATTCCGTATACGCGACCCCACCCGTCATGGGCTCGCTCTGCCACGCAAGCACGCGTGCAGCGCCACGGTGGCCTGTGGCCCACTTGCAGTGGCTATGGCTAGCCACTGTGCGGTGCTTTTTGTTTTCCACGTTTCTGTTTATTTTCCAAATCCTTTTTAAATAACAGAATTAATCCCTAAAAGCAAAACTTTTATAACTTTTAATCCATAACTCTAAATAATAAAAGTTATATATGTTTATTGCTCTAAATTAAATGATCTTTCCAAATAATCCAATTGTGTACTGTTTTGAAATTTCAAAATGCAACTCAAATTTGAATTCAAATAATTCAAATGCAAATTTCTAAATTCAATAACTAATTCATACCTAATCCAATAAATGCAAATCAAATATGTTTTCCATGCTATTTTGAATAACCTTTTCAAATATAAATTTTGTTTCTTGGTTTGAATAATTTAAATTGCCTAAATAATTTAATCCTTGTTTAATTCATTTAAATTTGATAAAATCATAACTTGCTCAAAATAAAATAATTTTAAACATACAAAATATGTTTTCAAACCCCCAAAGTATAAACTTTTCAAATATTGGGTTTGAAATTATGTTTTGAACAAATAAAAATTCAATTAAATTCAAACTTGTTTTAATTTCATTTAAAACTTGTTTAATATTGTTTAATTCATAATTAAATTATCCTAACTCCTATTTCAATATGTGAAACTTGTAATCCAACTAAAATTTGATGTTCTTTTCAAATATAAACTTTGTTAATTGTTTTGCACACTCTAACTTGATGAAAACAACAATTGTTTGTGTGGCATGTTTAAGTAACCCAAAATTTCTAAACTTACTAAATGATTTCCAAAACTTGTTAAATCCTTTTCACTTGCACCTATTATTACTTGTTGTGATTGTGTTGTTTTCCTCATGCATGCATCATACTAAACCACTAGCACCTGTTGATTAGTTGGAAAACAAATAATCTAACCAAAATCCCTGGGCCTTTCATATGCAACT
This sequence comes from Alopecurus myosuroides, assembly GCA_028641055.1. Classification (NCBI taxonomy): domain Eukaryota; kingdom Viridiplantae; phylum Streptophyta; class Magnoliopsida; order Poales; family Poaceae; genus Alopecurus; species Alopecurus myosuroides. The sequence continues at coordinate 16,360,103 of CM054057.1, forward strand.
CAAAATTGCATATGTGTCCATTTAAATTGTGCTATCATATCAAATAGTTTATTTTGAGGCAACCATTAACTTGTCATGCATCATATTTGATTGTGCACTATGGCATGATAATGATTGTTTATATTTCTGCCTTGTTTGTTTGCTTCTTCTCGGATAGACGACGACGTTGATACCGACGATCTTTACGACACCCCTTCTGAGGATCTAGCTCAGTACCCGGCTACTGGGTTTGCAGGCAAGTTATGACTCACATGAACCATTGTGTTCCTTTCAACATTGGTTACCGATACTTTCCGTTGTCTATATTTGCTAGCCCTATGTATCGTTGCTTCTGTTACGAACCTATCACATGATACCCTAAACCCTGATATTGCCACACCTCCAGTCCTAGAACCCCGTTGCTTGGGCCCGTGTCTTACTAGCATGCTTAGGGTTGTTTTGCTCGAGTCTGTTACCAGTTACTTTCTGTTGTTATATCTGTTATATTCTGGGGCTCGATGTTAATCAACAACCTGTTAATCTTGGGTAATAATAAATTGCTGATAAGGCACCGGCAGGAGGCCCGGCGTGGTTTTGAGGCCTGCTAGTGTCGACCCTAATTAGGAAAAGGGTCTTGTCTACTGATCCATGATGAGCGCACTATCCGCATGTGGGAAGCATGTATGGGCGCCCCCCTCAATTTGATTCGATTCGCATCTCGTCCAAATCGCCACACTTAGTTCGGGCTTTCCATTTGATGCGCGCATATGCAGGTACGAACCCGAGGCCAGGGTGGAACTTTTGTAGTCAGCATATAGGGCGGCGTGGTCTTCCAGTGCTATGAGGGTCCCCTTTTCTTCGTGGGGCTCGATTAGCCGCGCACGCACAGCACATGGTGCTTTGGGCTTGATGCGAAGAAGAGTTGAGTTGTGTTGAGTGCCCCGCTTGGTGGGAAAGGCATTCCCATCTGGCGGGTTATTCTTACGTGTACGGCCAAATTGGTGCACCCCTGCAGGGATAAATCTTCTCGAGAAGCCGTGTTTTCCGCGGTTATGGTTGACTTGGTGAAAGTACTGGCTAACAAGTACTCAGAACAACTTACACCTAACTAATGATAACTTGACTAGTAATAGGCTTATTGACACAACAACTTGATCCATCATTAACCCAACTGTGTGAGTTATCCTCGGATTGCTTCTTTGGATAAGGGGCGAGATCCAGGATGGGTTTGTTTGGTGGTTAGCTATAGTTGGTTACGATACGCTATCTTATCTCTTTCTGTACACCGGAAGTTGTAGTATGTTCTGTAGTTGGTTAGTGCAGCCAGTTGCAGCATCTTTTATACCCTTTTCTTCCGTTGGTCCCAAGGCATCTGTGCTTGGTGTTGACGGGCTACACTTTGGTGAACTGTGAGTCTTGCTTGCCAGTACGTTTATGTACTGACCCCTTTGGGGCTGTGGTTTCCGCAGACTACGCTTACGAGGATCCAGGTGATGGCTACTACGTGGAGTTTGACGAGGCTGCTGACGAGTAGTTAGCGGACCCGGGCAGGATTCGAGACATCGTGGATGGGCTCCGTTTTCTTTTCATTCCCGGCTTCTTAAGCCTGTTTGGATTTGTCTGTACTCAGACCCTCTGAATGCTTCCACTGAGTTGTAATGATATTATGTTGGGACATGTCTCCTCTAGATGATTGTATTTGCTATTCTCTGCCCTAGTGAGGGCCATTTGCAACTTATTTCAATCTTTTGTGTCTTAGAGGCATGTTGTGTTATCCTTTTGTTCAAAGCCGTTGACGTACCATGTGTGAATGGTATGAAGTACGTCAATGGTAGTGTCCTGATTTCTACGGGATAGTTTACATCGACGGTGAACAGTAACGGTTGGTTGTCGCACATAAGTGCTGGCCTACCCGTAAGGGGACGCGGGAGCCGTTAAGCCCCGTAATCCAATCAAAATACTGTTCAGTTCGTACGGTGAGTATCCTCTAGAAGTCCGGGTGCGACATCCCTCGAGATCCGCCGCCATCTCCCTCTCCCTCGCCGCGTTTCCCCTCTCTCTGCCGCCACTCGCCGGAGCGTTTCTCTGAACCCGCCATGGCCACGTCCACCTCGTTGCACCTCCACCCTACCTAGCCACGGGGATCGAATCCCCGTTTCCTCCTCGAGCTGTTGGACACCGCAGCGAGCCCGGAGATCCTCTGCAGCCGCGCCGTCGAGCACGTCGATGTCGCCTCGCCGTCGAGCTCCACCACGGCAACCTCCCGGTGAGCGCCACCGTGTCCGCCTCCTACCTCTCCCTCTTTCTTCTGCATCGCGTCCACGCCCGCGCAATCCATCCGTGCACGAATCGCATCCATCCACGAGCACAACCACGGTAGCACAGCCACGGCACGCCGCCGTCCGCCGCCGTTTTGTTTCTGTCAGGTTCAGAGTAGCGCGCGTCAGTCAAATTCAGTTAACCGTGGCACCTAACCTCAACCTGTTTGCATCCTTGTTACTGACAACAAACGCCAAACACCGCACTGGTTCAGAGCACATCGCGCGCACGGGGAGATCCAGGGTTCGAATCCCTGGCTCCGCAAAAAAAACCCACCTTTTTCGACCGTGCGCTGACAGGGTGGCCCCCCTGTCAGCCGCACCATGGCCACGCAAGCACCAGTAGCCCTGTGGCCCACTGGCAGTGGCCAGGGTAGACCCCCTGTGCGTATAAAATGTTTTTCTAATTTTCTGTTTTCAAATCCAAGCCCTTTTGTTTTACAGGTTGGTCCCTAAACTTAAAAAGTGAATAACTTTTATTTTATAACTCCAATTAATAAAAATAAAATATGTGCACTGCTCTAAATTAAATTGTCTATCTATCTATAGCATTTGTTTTCTGTTTTGAATTTTCAAAATGCAATTCAAATTTGAATTCAAATAATTCAATTGCAATTTGCTAAAATCCATAACTAATCCTTACTTACTCCAATTTATGCAAATAAAATATGTTTTCCATGCTATTTCAAATAACCTTTTCAAATATGAATTTTGTTTCATGTTTTGAATAATTTAATTTGCTTAAATAATTTAAACTTTGTTTAAATCATTTAAATTTGATAAAATCATAACTTGCTCAAATTAAATTATTTTGAACATGCAAAATATGTTTTCAAACTAGAAAAGTATAAACTTTTCAAAGGTGAGCTTGAATTTATGTTTTGAACAAATAAAATTCGAATAATATTCAAACTTGTTTTAAATTCATTTAAAACTTGTTTAATTTTGTTTAAGTCATAATAAATTCATCCTAATTCCTTTTTCCATATTTGAAACATGTAATCCAACTAAAATTTTGTATTCTTTTCAAATAGGAATTTCGTTATTTATTTTGCACAATTTAAATTGGTGAAAACAACAACTATTTGTGTAAGCCCTTTAAGGAACCAAAAATTCCCTAATTTAATAGATAAATTTCTAAATTGGTAAACCTTGTTTCCAATTGATTCTATTGTTGTTATTTTGATGTTTTTATCATCCATGCATCATACTAATCCACTTTCATCTGTTGGTTAATTGGAAAACAATTGTTTCAACCAAAATTCATGGGCTTTTCATATGCAACTCAAAATTGCATATGGGTCCATTTAAGTTGTGTTACCAAGTCCACTAGTTTATTTTGATGCATCCCTTAACTTGACATGCATCATCCCATGATTGTGCACTATGCCATTATATTGATTGTTTATATTTCTGTCTTGTTTGTTTGCTTCTTCTCGAATAGACGACGACGATGAGACAGACGATCTTTACAGCACCCCTTCTGAGGATCTAGCTCAGTACCAGGCTGCTGAGTTTGCAGGCAAGTTATCACTCACATGAACCACTGTGTTCCTTTCAACATTGGTTACCGATACTTCCGTTGTCTATTTTGCTAGCCCTATGTATAGTTGTTTCTGATACGAACCTATCACATGAATCCCTTAACCCTGATATTGCCTCACCTCCTCTCCTACAACCCCATTGTTTGAGCCAGTGTCTTACTAGCATGCTTAGGTTGTTTTGCTCGAGTCTGTTACCCGTTACTTTCAGTTACTATACTTCTATCATGTTCTGGGGGCTCGATGTTAATCAATCAACCTGTTAATAATAATATGCTGATAAGGCACCGGCAGGAGGCCCTTTGTGGTTTTGAGGCCTGCTAGTGTCGACCCTAATAGGAAAAGGGTCTTGTCTACTGATCCATGATGAGCGCACTACCCGCATGTGGGAAGCGAGTATGGGCGCCCCCCTCAATTTGATTCGATTCGCATCTCGTCCAAATCGCCTCATTTAGTTCGTGTTTTCCATTTGCCGCATGCATGTTTTTGCGAGCCCAGCGCAGGGTGGAACTTTTGTAGTCGGCATATAGGGGGACACGGTCTTAGAGTGCTATGAGGGTCCCTTTTCTTCGGGACTTGATTAGCCGTGCGCCCAAGGTGCTTTGGGCTTGATGCGAAGAAGAGTTGGGTTGTGTTGAGTACCCCGCTTGGTGGGAGGCATCCCATCTGGCGGGTTATTCTTACGTGTACGGCCAAATTGGTGCAACCCTGCAGGGATAAATCTTCTCGAGAAGCCGTGTTTTCCGCGGTTATGGTTAACTTGGTGAAAGTACTGGCTAACAAGTACTCAGAACAACTTACACCTAACTATTGATAACTTGACTAGTAATAGACTTATTCACACAACAACTTGATCCATCATTCATTAACCCAACTGTGTGAGTCATCCTCGGATTGCTTCTTTGGATAAGGGACGAGATCCAGTATGGGTTTGTTTGGGAGTTAGCTATAGTTGGTTACGATACGATATCTTATCTTCTTTCTGTTAGCCGGAAGTGGTAGAATCTCTGTAGTTGGTTAGCGCAGCCAGTTGCAGCATCTTTTATATCCCCTTTCCTCCGTTGAACCCAAGGCGTCTGTGCTTGGTGTTGACGGGCTACACTTTGGTGAACTGTGAGTCTTGCTTGCTAGTACTTGGATGTACTGACCCCTTTGGGGCTGTGGTTTCCGTAGACTACGCTTACGAGGATCCCAGTGACGGCTACTACGTGGAGTTTGACGAGGCTGCTGACGAGTAGGTAGCGGACCCCGGGCAGGATCCGAGACTACGTGGATGGGCTCCGTCTTTATTTCAGTTTCCGGCTTCTTAAGCCTATTTGGATTTGTCTGTACTCAGACCCTTTGAATGCTTCCGCTGAGATGTAATGATGTTATGTTGGGACATGTGTCCTCTGGATGATTGTATTTGCTATCTCTGCTCTAGTGAGAGCTATTTGCAACTTATTTCGATCTTTTGTGTCTTAGAGATATGTTGTGCTATCATTCTGTTACAATCCGTTGACGTACCATGTGTGTATGGTATGAAGTACGTCAATGGTAGTGTCCTGATTTCTACGGGATAGTTTACATCGACGGTGAATAGTAGAGATTGGTTGTCACACATAAGTGTTGGCCTACTCGTAAGAGATGCGGGTGCCTGTAAGCCCCTTAATCCAATAAAAATACTGTTCAGTTCGTACGGTGAGTATCCTCTAGAAGTCCGGGTGCGACAGTACACACTTTTCTGAGTGTCGAATCCATGTACATTTTAAAATGAATTGTGGAGACGGTTTGGAGACATAGACGGCGACGCCATGTGGCATGATTGCATCCCTTTTTGTCGAGTATCTTCAAGCATAAACTCGGCAAACTGTAAGAGCAGACACAATTTCTCTACAAACTACCAATACTAAACAAAATTATCATAATAATCCTCTAAAATAAGAAAATAATAGGACAAACAAGATAATCATTATTTTTGGAACCATCGAACAAGATCATCAAAACCCACTGCAATGCTGGAGCTGAATAAGATCCTCGTATTCCTATGCGATGCTAAAACCTGTAACATGCATGTCGCAAGCATATGAGGAACATTTTTCTCAAACGTGGTGAAATCATAAGGATATACATTTGTTTTAAAAACCATCTCATCTTTTGGTGGATTGCCATAATCGACGAACTGTATGCTTAACGATCGACGTTCGCCTTGTTTGCTTACCAGGGGGGCAATCCCCACAGGGAACTGACCACCACGGGGTTTGGGTGATCCCGTGATGTCACCCAAATCCCCCTGTTAATCCCTTAGTCACTAATCGTTGCACAGTGATTCGTTCGGTTACTCCCCTTACTTCGAGGAACACACAGGACACACAAACTCTTACCCTAATATTACATGCTCACAATAGTAAATCTCGTACAGCTACAAAAAGAATCAATATATATCTTTTGATAAATACGAAGCCATTTTTCCATACCCTTAATATTCAATTTTGCATAATTATAAATACAATGAGCTAGACTTTTACAACACAAAAATAGCTGCACTCTAAGCTGAAATCTGAAGGTGGATAGAAGGACAATATTTTGCACATAACAATGACATCTTGACATGATATAAATCAACATTATCTTGTACGCTTCAAGGATTGTTTCTGGGAGAACCATGGACAAAAAGCACCAAGGCGAGGCATCTCTTGCTGGATGCTACAATGAAGAAGAACAACAAAATAAGTCGCAAAAATAAAGGCGACTTGACAAGTAACTTTGATTTGCAAGTTAAGACAGTTTGACAGATAATAGCACAAGATTGATTCGTCATGCTCAACTGTAGATGACCTTGAATGAGTCCAAATTTTGGAGTGGACGTGCTCCGATAATTTCAGTAGTTCATAGAGCATCCAAACACTTCAGAAAATATGTTACAGAAAACATGAACTTTGCACTCATAAGCATATAAAATGTACTAGAATACAGCTTCACTGCTAAAGATGATCTGAACCATATAATAATTGGAGAGAAATTACCAATATAACTACTGAACTAACAAGTCACGAAGTTCAGATTTTCCCATGGAAATTACCAATATAACTACTGAACCAGCTATTTAAGTAACGTTGAATGAAAAAGGCAAGAAATTTCAGTCCATCACAACCAGATTCGTCCTACCCAAATTGATGTGCAGTGACTAAACTACTACCTCATGTTTTAATTTGTGAGAAATATGAACGAGAACAAGAAAAACTTGGATAACAGTACCACATTGAATAACTATAACAATTTTTAACTGGCCTAATACTTTTTTTTAACTTGATGAACTTGTTCAGCTAACAAACTAACGCTCGAGAGAAGATCAGTGCCACTAGCGGATTCAATATTGTTTTCTACAAGAAGGGCAGACTTGAGATAACCTGTAAAATATACAATGAACCAAATGAGCTGAGATGGCAAAGTGAACTACAAATTAGGTGCTAGAACATTCAAGGAATAACATGGAGCCAGAAAATTTTAGTGATTCACTGCAAGGCACCAAACTAAATCTAACACATCCAAGGAAGTAACATGGAACCAGAATGTTTTAATCACACCCATTTCATGACTAGAATATACTATATTTGTAAGGCTATCATCTGGTTAACTTAATGAACGATGAAACATTCCACCACACTGAATGGTATAAATTAATTTATCCAAGTGCACAAACTACATTGCAAAGACGAAATATGCAAGAGTAAGAACAAGGTATCACGGGATTACTACTGAAGCATGACAAAAATAGGAGGGGTGTCACATCATTTGGGAGTTTTACATATGCAAAACTTTAAAAACAGCTCACGACTTCTGCGTCACGAACATGAATCACGACTCACTAGGCCAAAACTTTAAGAGCGTGTGAGTTTCTAATGGGGAACAAATTATGCAGCCCACCAAACTTTCAACCAGCCTACATGGATGCAAGTAATGTTTCGATTTCTAATACAGAAAAGGTGAACAGAATTGCAGCACTAAATACTAAGCAATATAGAGAGCATAAAATCTGAAAAATCTTGGAGAAGAACTGGATACAGACCTCCTCCCAGTTTCTCTGGAGTTGCAGAAGTTCTTTACAACAAGCTACACACTCAGCATGGTAAGCATCATTTAGTGGGGATGGAGGAGATGCACGATATACCGACGCTCGGAGCCATGGTACCATGGCGTGGTACCATGGTACCACTCCTGCTTCTCTAATTACCTTCAAACACATCACCTGCTTCTCTATGATTTAATTAGCCTTAACCGCCTTCTCGTACTTCTCCTGAAAAACAAGGAGTGACTTAGTGCACCAAAACAAAAAAATGAGTGACTTAGTGCACCAAAACAAGCAAAGAAGTAATTTCAATATTCTACTAACGGAGGGGATCTTATAACAAGCATAACTAGGAGAAGGTTGCATGAAAAGATAAAACTTCATGCAACCTTTTGTGCCTGGGTGTCCAACTCTATATCTCAAAGATGTAGATATTTGCATTATTTACAGTTTGTAATATTTGAAATAACACTGATTCTTTCTATAACAAACAAGATACTGATTGTTTGCATATATAAGACAGAGAAAACTGTTGCATATAGCTTATGTTTACTCCTACTAGCAATACCTTGATACAATACATCAGTAGTAGTACAGTAGTGGTAGTAATATCTTTTTGCATGTTTGTCTCATAGTAAAACACAGAATTTTGAAAGAAACTGAACCAAACATAGGGCAATATCTTGTTGTTGACTGGACACATTTAGATGCAGCAATTTGATTCAGATTCTTGGTGTCCTCGAGACAGCGATCTGACAGATATTCCCCTCCTTGTTTGTCATGGTTTAGTTTAACTCAGAGACAAGAGAGAGCACACATCCTAGAATAAGGATCTGACACCATGTGAGCTAATTTGTGTTTAACACATAAGACCAAGAATTCAAACTTTGCAGCAGACCAAGAACCCTAAAAATTATCCAAGAACCACACCAGGAACCCTAGAAATTAATGAACCAAATATAATAGAAATTAAGAGGAGTGGGGGGTGGAGAAGAGGATGGGGAGCGGGGCCTTACCAGTCCAACGTCCGCGAACAAGCACACCGATGATGGGGTCATTGCTGTCGCCCCTCCTGGTCACCACCGAGTTGACGCCGCTGTGTTGGATGGGATGCCTCCGGTTGTACAGGGGAGGCCGGGAGGGGGTATGGTGGGAGATAGCCGGCCGCTGCTCCTCCGGTTGCGCTGTACTTCCGTCCTCGTCGGCGCCGGACCGCCGGTGTCGCCGCCGCTGGGTCTAACTTTTTTGCGAGAGGGAGCGCGAGACAGAAGAGTATCCTTTCGCTTCGCTCGGGGAAGAATCCACGAGCTCGAGGGCGTGGGCCGAATCCCGGTGAGTTCCACAGGGTTCGGGGTGGATTTCGACGGGGTTTAACCCCGGCCGGGTTTAACCGAACACGTTTCTGAAGGAGTCCGGGAGCGAAACCCGGCCTGTTAGAAACCACGGGGTTTGGCGGGGATTGGGAGGCAATCTCGGCGGGGAAGGGGCTAACCGAACAAAGCCCAACACAACGGAAGCTGAAAACACGCAGATGCACCATGGTGCCGGCGGGTCTTCCTCATCCCGAGCACACCGAGCAGCCTCCGCACGAAACCTCCCGACGGCTTGGGCTGGCACCCCCACCTAGTCCCCTGCGGCTGGAACGACTGGCAGTAGGACGGCGTTGGCGTAATGGCTGGGCAGGGCCGGGCCGGCAAAATCCGGGGCCCTGTGCGAAAATCTAAAACGGGCCCCATCTCACATGACAAAATGATATAAATAAAAATTGTAATGTAAATGACGCAATATTTCACATAACAATTAAATGTATGAAGAGTCATACCTAGCAAGCCGCCTCATTAAAAACCTTCCAGTCCCCTTAGGTACCCTGGTAAGGAAAAGAGTGCGTCTGAAACTTGCTGGTCCGAATTCAAACAAAACTTACATCATTGAAGAGAGAGTTTATTTGAACATCATCATTCTTTTTGGGTTTTTTGAAATGAAATCTTCAATGATATCCTCATAATCAATCTTCTCCAACACTTCGCTTTCCAAAGCTATTGTGGCCAAATCATTGAGTCGTTGTTGTGTCATTGTAGTACGCATATAGGACTTCAATAACTTTAATTTAGAAAAGCTTCGTTCCGCCGATGCCACTGTCACGGGAATGGTCAACAAGACTCTATATGCAATACTTGCGTTCGGAAAACAATCATGCCGCTTTAAAAACTTCAAAACTTCAACATGCCCCATATGTTCTTTTGGCATGAATGTTCGAAGAAACTTCAACTCAACAAATAGATCATTGACATCAATATCAGATTCTCCATCTTTAGTAAGAGCAGCCTCAAGATTATCACAAGAAGACTTCAAACTATCATACTCCAATGATTGCAATGTTTCCGAGGTAAATAAGAAACCAAAAAATTTCTGATAACCCTGATATTGTTCAAATCTATTTGTGTCGTGGGATAATCACGGCAGATGTTACCTGGGGTAACTGATCTTGGGGCAAGTCGACACAGGTATTTGGGAGAGGGTTTAGCTCGAAGGAAAACATGGCGAAAAGCAATCTAAGAACCGGAAAGCAACTCGCCGGCTCTCGATATTATTATACTGGATACTCGATAACAGGTGTTACAACTATGACTTGAATCTCTGGCAAACTAAACCTAGGGGCCGGTTTATAAAGCACCCGTACATCCCTAGCTTGCCCTTCAAGGCACATCTTGAGTCCTACTCGAACTCCACATACAAAGCCTAACTTTCCTTATCGCAACCCACAAGCCGGGTTACGAACGCTACACTCCCTGGGCTTTCCAGAAGTTTCTTTGCCTTTAGCCGGATCTGGCCCAGCCGCCGTTTGGGCCGGGTCACACCAGGGAGTCGACATACCGGGTTACTATCCCCTCATCAGTAGTCCCCAGAATAGCTTGGGCTTCCAAGATTTACTCTTCGAAGCGCTGGCTATTCCCTACAGAAACATTAGAGGCAAACATATGAGGATCAAGACGCAGCGCGTCGATGAACAACCGTGACAGGTACCAAGGAAGCCAGGTAAAGACCCGGCTCTCCGTTAATCTCCCAGACTTAAATCTTAATAGGAAACTCCCTGACCTCACATCCTTCTTGATAATTACCGCTGATACGAGGAAGGCAATTTCCCCTTCCTTTTTCTATGGATCATATTGGTCTGCGCACAAAATGTGCCTTTCAAATTTCGAAATGGCCAATTACCCCGTACTCCCCGGGTCCCGACCGTTAGGCTAAGCCCTTCCATCCGGATGGTTATAAATAGAGCCCAAGGAACAAACCCTAACTCTTAACGGCTCATTTCCCCCATTCCTCTTCTCCTCAAACCCGAGCTCGCGAAGTGCCACCACGGAAGCCCCACGCACCTCGCCGGAGCCCGTCCGCCGTCGCCTGCGCTCCGCCGCCGCGCGACTCACTCCAACCCCCAAATCCGCCGCCGAGCGCCCGGTCTGCCGACCAACAACCTCAAAGGGCCATCAATCTTGCGCCATCTGCCTCCGCAAAGCTCTTCTTCAACCCCCTTTGGTAAGCTCCTCATATCCCCCAGCTCATCCTCGTAATTTCTCATCCTTCCCTTGGATCAGATCTGAATCGAGTGGTCCGCGATTTCCCGGGCCGCGCCGGATTAACTCACCGATATTTACCATAATCATTCCCATAGATAGGATTCATAGCTTGTATTGCTCTCCTAACTCCAGTAATCATTAACTTGGCCACAAATTTGGAAATAAGACTCCCAATCTAGGTTCGGGCCATCTAAAGTTTCCGCCTTTGTTCTCCCTCCTCAGAGAATCTCACTTCTCCGAATCATTCGTAGATGGTAGGCATACAAACACCCTCCCAACTTCTCCAAACACTTGCTTTTTACGGAAAACTCTATAAGGATTGAAATGGCATACGATACCCGGACAAACCATACTTGACCCCGCAAGGCAATACCCGGATTATGTTTAAATTGCCGGTAACCGCTTATCTGCTAACTTCCGAATTTTTGTCTCTTACGTCCTTTCCTTCAATGTTTTACCAGGTCAATCCCATGGCACCCAAGAGGCAGGGGAAACAGCCGGCTAAGGCTAAATCCACAAACTCCATATCGGCCAATTGGGGGAAGTCCTCCGTCACCAAGGCCAAACTGGAGGAGTTGGTCGAGCTCGGAACCCTACCTCCACAGGAGTCTATCCACTGGCGAGTGCCAGGCATTGAAACCCGGCCTTCTCCAGCGACGGATGAGGTAATATGCTTCGTTGAACATGTGACCCGGGGCTTTAGGCCTCCGGGTCACCCCTTCTTCCGTGACGTCCTAGACCATTACAACCTCCGTATCTTCGATATAGGTCCAAACTCCATTTTGAACATCTCCCATTTTATCGTTCTTTCCGAATCTTACTTGTGCACTCCGCCAAGTCTAGCCCTCTTCGTCGAACTTTTTCAGTGCAAGCCGTGTCGCGAAAGCGGCGACGGCGCACTTCTCACTTGCGGCGGGGTTTCTATCCAGCGCCGCAAGAACTCCCTGATGCCTCCTATTTCTCTCAATTCCCACGTAAAGCACTGGCAGCTTTCGTACTTCTACTGCCAGGATACCTCTCCACCCGGTGAAAAGAAGTTGCCGGGTTACTCGGAGGGTCAACTTGACATCTCCGAGAAATTCAACGCCTTCGCGCCTGATTCGGACAGGGAGGCGATCTTGCCTTTGTTAGCTAGGATCTCCATCTTGTCCGCCCGAGGCCTCATCGGGCTAAACCTGGTGAAGACCTGGGTTAGCTTCCGCATTCAGCCAAACTCCATTCGTGAGAAGCTGATGTGCGAATACTCGGGTCAAACCACGGACCCAATCCGATTCTCTACCCGCACCCTTGCTCCGGGTGACATTAACAAAACAATTAAGGGTTTCCTGACAGAGAAGCTCGAGGTAATCCGGGGCATAGCCGGATTAGAACCTTTTACCCTCGAGAATCCAACCCCCGCAGTAAGTTTTCTGCCTTTTGATTTTGACTTCTAACAACTTACTTTTATTCGCTTCTCTTGACTCGATATTAATCACTATCCTGGCATCTTTTCCTCAGGCCGATGATGACTTTTGGACGGTCGACACCCCTCCTAATTCCGAAGACGGGGAGGAGGAAGACGATGTCATTGACTCGAATGAAGGTACGTACTTGATTCCCTTGCACACGTTATATCCTGCTTTTTCTTCTTCTTTATGCTGTAACTCGGATATATTTCAGAGCGAGAGGACCAAAGCGAAGAAGAAGAAACGGACAGCAGGGGCGGGTCCACCAGCGAGGAGGAAGAGCCGGAGCCGGCCACCAAAGCCGGAACAAAGAGGAAATCCCAGAGGATAGCCCTCCAGGTTTTTACTTCATCTCCTTACACTTTGGTTTTTTTGTTCCCATAACATCACTCCGGGGCTAACCCCATCTCCACCCCTTTTGATCATAACTGAAGGAGCCACCCGCGACTAGGCGCCGAGTAACCCGGAATCATCCGGGCAACGAGACCCCTAACCCGGTCGCTTCGCCGCCCCCGGTTCAACACCCTGGTATTTGTTGTAAACAAAATTTCTTTCCGGTCATTCCTTTGTAACGTAATCCCAGACCTTTCTTGCCATTTTTCAGTCTCTTCCGGGTCTAGTGACGGCTTCCCCTCGGACTTCCCGGTGAACACCGGGTAAGGGCCTTTTCCTGATATTATACCGAACTTTCATCCCTTTTTTCTTTTAACCAGAGATTAATTGTGCCTTTGCACCTTCTTCAGAGCCACGGTTATTAGTAGCGACCAGGAGGACACCGAGGCTAAGGTCCGGGTCGAGAACGAGCCGGCTGACGATGCCTTCACCACGGCTGGCAACGAGCAAGTGTCGCCACCGGAGCCAGCTAGGCATGACGCCGAGTATCCAACCGCTTCATACGCAGACGAGAAGGAGAAGGGAGCAGCTTCAAGCGCGGGAGGGGGACCAGACTCCGACATTCGGATGACCCGGGTGCCACCTCCTGTTACAAGAAATGCTCCTTTTCCTGCTTTCCAGGTATCCGAGCCATCTAACTCGGATAACACTGACTTTAACCAGCTGATGAGCGCTCTTCTTGCCATGAAAGCTTCAGAAGGGACTGTCTTAGAACGTATGGCTGCAGCACATCAGGTAACTTTTACTTGATGCTCCTTATTATACATCCAGTCCCCAAGTCCCGAGTATAATTTTTTTTAATTATCCTCGGTACTTCGCGTAATACTTTTCGGTAATCATTTCCTCAGATGAAATACTATCGTGACACCCGGCTTATAGCTTCACCCGGCTTTTGCAGGCAGAGATTACTCAGTCAGATGAAGCGTTACTTAAGGCTGAGCAGCTCTTGCTGGCTGAAGTTAAGCGTAGGGAGGCCCTTGAGGCGGAGATAAAGACTTTGAAAAAAGACGTCTCCACATACAAGAAGAAGTACAATGCTGCCCAGTCCTCGCTGAATAACCTGTCGACTCAGCTTACGGACACTTACCGTATCTTGCTAAGTAAGTTTGCTATTTGCAATTAATTTGCGTATCTCTATCTTGCCGCTGTAATAACCAATATTACTGATATGCTTTTAGGTGCTAACCTTGCTGCTCCGGAGGAGAATGCCATCACTCAAGTTAAAACTCTGAAGACTGTGCTCCGGACGTTTTTTGCCGGCACGAAACTTTTGCTGGATGCTATCAAGTGGCCTTCTGAGGTATACCCGGGCGAGGAGAATCTTATACAGGCCTTTTCCACAGCACCTGGATGGATTGAAATACTGAAGCGCTCGTCCTGCCGAATTGGGATGACCCGGGCTTTAACGCTGGCGAAGGCTTATTTTCCAAAGCTTGACCCGGCGAAGATAGTATCCGGGTTCCCAGAGTTTAAAGCTGACGGATCCAAATTCAAGCCCCAGGATTTCAAAGCTATACAATCTGCGGTACGTCCTTCAGCCACAGCTTTGGCCGACAAGATGGATCTAAACACGATTATGAGCTCGTATGATTCTGAGGGCAAGGTTATCCTGGTGGAGGCACCCCCCCTATTGATATGTTGGACAAATGGTCGACTGATCTGGCTAGGAGGAAGGAAGAGGCTGCAAAGAGGGAAGCAGAGCTGGGCGTAAAGCCGTCTACCTCTACCCCAGCCGTGCCCCCGCCTGTTCGTCCAGATGTGAAGAGCCCGGGTAAAACTTCTGGCAAGGCCAAGAAGCAAGTCCAAGACTTAGACCCGGAGGACCACTCTCAAGACGCCGAGTAGGACGCTGCCTAGTGCTTTTGCGTTTCTCGAGACTGATATGACTTTTGCGGTGCGCCTGTGCTCCATTGATGCTGACACTATGACTTTGCGTTTGTGGACTTATGATAACTCTTTGCCTCCCCTGGCTTTTGATAATCTCGATCCTTGTGTTACTTATAAGCTTATTCTCGATACTTCGAACTCTTGTTTTCAATTTCCTTTTGAGACTCGGCTAGCCGAGTATCGTAGGTTTTGATAGATGAACTTTTCTTTAAGTCCCCAATACTCGGAAATTAAGGTTTACAGGCTTAGGCTCCGACAAAGAGTTGTGCGTATTTGGTTCTTAGTGGACATTGAGAACGAGTTGCTACAACGGTTGACGCGGGCAACCGATGAGTTCTGATGGAATTTGCACATGAGCAGTGAATTCTTAGTGGACTCTACGTACAAAGCTCTAATCCAGCCCGTCGTTCCAATCGATAATAGTAAAAAGATTTGGAAGATGAATATTCCACTAAATAACAAAATTTTGGCATGGTATCTTCGTCGGGGTGTGATTCTCACTAAGTATAATATTGTGAAACACAATTAACTTGGAAGTAAAAAAGTGCGTCTTCTACCACAAGAACGAGATGACTAAACACTTATTTTTAGAGTGTAAATTTACTGGTTCTATATGGCCAATCATCCAAATTGGGTCTACCTTATACCCACCATGAAGCATTGCGAGTATTTTTGGGAATTGGCAGTTGGGTGAATGGTCGATGTGGCCGTGTATAGACGAAAATGTTTTTCATAATAGGAATTCATTTGTTATTCATGTTATCTACATGAGTACATCTACGCTCTGTTCTTTGTCACTGTTACAAAATATGGAGGATCGTGACTTGTTTATGGAGGTATGTACAATTTGGAAGATACAACGAAGCATTTTTTCTCCCAACATGGGTGGCATCATAATTCGTGACTTGGCCCTCCATCACCATAGGCGCTTTTTTAATTTCTCATCATGATATATAATTCTCTTTTTTTATTTATTTTCCGTATTGCCAAACACGTATTGGCTCTATGCATCCTACATATGCAGAGGCTAGGTATAGTGTTCAAAGATTTTAAAGTAATATAGAACTCGCTTTATAGATAAAATCCGTAATTTCCCAACATGCAGAGGCTGGGACTAAACATTGTAAACAATTTGTCGTTTGTTGAATCCATGTACATTGCAAAATGAAGTGACGAGATGGACGGAAGGCAAAGACAAAGGCGTCATGTGGAATCCCTATTTGTCGCGTTTCGTCAAACCTCGACGCGGCAAACTCAGAAGGCAGGAGCAGACGAGATCACCTAGTTACAATTCATTCTTATTATAACATAATTTACCAATATTAAACAAAATGACTATAATAATAATGTAAAATAGGAGAATAATAAGACATACAAGATAATCATTATTTTTGGTAACATCGAACAAGATCATCCAAATCACGCCTATGATGAAGCTGAAGAAGAACATCCTATTCCACTACGCTTATAAACCACTAAAGCCCGCAACATGCGGATCACAAGCATACGAGGAACACTATTCAAACGAGGGAAACTCACAACAATATACATCTGTGTTAAGAACCATCTCTTCTCTTGGTGGATTATTATCTTTACTATTAAATGTGAGTTCAACGTAGGTACGTCGCCTCCGGATCATCCGCGTCGCTCGCTCAATCCCCACACGTCGTTCTCGCTTGGGCTTCGTCGCAGATTCTCTCTGAGAAGCCCAGCAAGCCCATCAATCGTTCCTTGCTCCTCAACCAAGAAAAGAAACCCTTCCCTCCTTCCCATCCTCACCTCGTTTACTCTCTCTGAGAGGCCGCTCCGCCGTCGCCTCTGTCACCCACCTCGCTGGCCACCCCAACTACTCCCACCATGGGAAGAATCTCCAATGCTCAAGTTCCGCTTCTTATGGAGATAGTTGATAACCACGTTGACGACGGACGCGCTGGAGCATATAGGCGTGTTGGCCTCCATCCATGCTCTTGCTCGCTCTTGTAGACGTCCACGCCACGACGAGCAGCTGAGGGAAGGGGGACGAGCAAGGAAAGGCCAACGTAGGCGAGGAGCTCCAGTTGTGGCCTTGGTGGCTGACGGGGATGACTAGGGCGAGGCGAGAGTGGCGCCCGGCGCCGCCCGCGGACGGCAGGACGCGTGCGGCTGGATAAAGCTCGACGCGGCCCCGGAACGGTGGAGAGGCAAAGAGGATTAGCCATTGGTCGCTATCCCGATGTGCTTCTCGCGATGTACACCCTGAGCTGCTTCTGGCAAGCACCCTCTCGAGCTGCTTCCCTTTTCCATGTCCCCGAGCTGCTTCCCTCAGCCATGTCCTTGATCTGATGCTTCCCTCGGCCATGTCCCCGAGCTGCTTCCCTCAGCCATGTCCTTGATTTGATGCTTCCCTCGGCCATGTCCCCGAGCCGCTTCTCCTGCCAAGTGCCCCGGTGGAACCCGATGTTTCTCCTCCTCTTCCTGATATACTATTTATCTGCCAATATTGCTAAAATGTTTTGACAGGTTTGAAGAAAAGGTGAAAGTTCTGGCTGAATGCGGACTCAAATTTTCAGAACAGACTCAGCGTATTCTGGAATTAATCAGTGATGTGTGCACGTAATACATGGACACATGTGCAGGTAATACATTGGCACATGGTGGCTCTAGAGCAGCATATGAGCACATGTGTTATGTCTCCTTTTCATGTATTTGTTTCCTTGATTTTGACATTTGGTGATGCATTAGTTGTACAAATAGAAGAATTTCAATGTAGAGTGTGTAAATTATAATTTCATTTTTCTTATTGGAGGGAAGCCAAATAAAGCCACAGCTTCGAGATTCATGAAGTTCGTGAAAGTATTAGAGCATAAGCTGTTCCGACCCATATGAATGTGTCACCAAGGCTAGCTACCTTTTCTGCTTCATGTGTTTATATCTTCGTCGAACATACATATTTTCCCATAGTTTATGTTCTATTCTAATTGTTGCAATAATTCGTTTGACAGGAACCTGTTCAATAATGCCCAACCAATTTTTCTTTAGGATCATAGACTGAGAACACAAAATTGACGATGAAGGTAAATTATTTCTGTATATTTTGCATTTGTCCCATTTTAGAGAAATGGAATGTTGATATCATCCTAAAAAATAATAAAGTTTTATAAGAAAACCCTAGCTGCATTGCATAAGTTGATGTTGTATACAATATGCTAATTTTGCATTTACATTCCCGTTGGTTCATTATGACATAAAAGAAAAAAAAACCTAAACATCAGGTGTATATGTTGCCTGCACTGTCTAGAATTTGTTCCAGTACTAGATTTTGGACATGAGGCCTTACCTATCTATTAGATCAACGGACTAAATCAAACTAAATGTGTGTATTTTATCTAATGCTGTGATGCTACAATCTTTGGGCTTGCAGCTGAACTTTTTGATTTATTCCTGAGATATTTGCAGGTGACATTGCGGTCAAAAAGTTAAAAGGATGGCATGACATCCAGGATCATGAATTGTAGTGAGAATTTTAGGATTGCTCGCATATCTGTTTCTTAGGGCCAGAAGGATGACATGAAATCCAGAGTCCAAAACATAGAACGATGGCATGACATCCTTGGTCTCATACCGTCACAACCTTTACACTAGTAGAGAAGTGCCTTTCTATGGAACAGATTCTGTGGCGCATGGCCTCTTGGTGCGCCACAGAAATATATTTTTGTGGCGCACGGGTGGGCATGCGCCACAGAAAAGAGACATTCTGTGGCGCACACGACCGTGGTGCGCCACAGAAAAGAGGAATTCTGTGGCGCACGGGATGGGGGTGCGCCACAGAAATGAGCTGGGGGCCCACACCAATAATTGCCACACTCCTATTCTGTGGCGCATGGTGGTTAGTGCGCCACAGAAATATGACATTTTCTGTGGCGCATGGTGGTTAGTGCGCCACAGAAATATGAATTTCGACTTTCTGAGCAAAAGTTTTATAAAAAAGGTAAAATGGGCATAACTTTTGCATACGATGTCAAAAAAAACTGATCAAGATATTAAAAAAAACTAGAGAAAAAAAAAACCCAACCTCACTAGCCTTCGGCCTGTGAGCTTTTTTTAGAATCGCCAAATTCCAAAAGGAACAAAAGTTATGGCCGTTTTAAGATTTTGAATAGAAAATAAAAAAAAAAGAAAAAAAATCTGTGGCGCACCAAGGGGGGGTGCGCCACAGAATTGGGAGGCAGAATTCGAAATCCCCTCCTCTTCTTCCTCTTCTACCCTCCTCTTCTTCCCTTCTCCCCTCCACTTCTCCTCCACTTCTCATCTTCTACCTCTCCTCTCCTCCACCTCTCCTCCTCCATCACCACCACCACCACCACCACCACCACCTCTCCTCCTCCTCCACCACCACCACCACCCCTCCTCCTCCACCACCACCCTCCTCCTCCACCACCACCACCACCACCTCCGGCGAGCTCCTCCTCCTCCTCCACCACCACCACCTCTCTTCCTCCTCTTTCTCCTCCTCCTCCTCCACCACCACCTCTCCTCCTCTCTCCTCCTCCTCCTCCTTCTCCTCCACCACCACCACCTCTCCTCCTCCTCCTCCTCCCTCCACCACCACCACCACCACCACCACCTCCGGCGAGCTTCTCCTTCTCCTCCCCACCAACTCCGGTGACCCCCATCCTCCACCCACCAACTCCGGCGAGCATCCGACGAAATCCGGCGAAATTTCGAAATTTCGAAAATTTCCCGCAGCCAGATCTGGCCGCCTTTTTTTTCAAATTCAAAAAAAAATTATGTGGCGCACCCCCCCTTGGTGCGCCACAGAATTGCAAATTTATGTG
Source organism: Alopecurus myosuroides (assembly GCA_028641055.1). NCBI lineage: Eukaryota > Viridiplantae > Streptophyta > Magnoliopsida > Poales > Poaceae > Alopecurus > Alopecurus myosuroides. The sequence goes on from CM054057.1 coordinate 16,380,106, forward strand.
GCGCACGGCTGAGGTGCGCCACAGAATTGACATTTCTATGGCGCACGGCCACGGTGCGCCACAGAAATAATTTTTATGGCGTATATTCTGTGGCGCACGCCTCCGGCCCCTGGGTGCGCCACAGAATCCCATTTTGGTGCGCCACAGAAAGGCCTTTTTCTACTAGTGTTAGGGGCTCGATATACGGGACATGTCCAGATTGGTTTTGAGTAGCTTCAATTTGGTTTCTGTCAAGGAAGTATTTGGGCTTAGATCCTACCTATAATCCAATGGTACATTGATCTGTTTGCAATTCAGCAAGTGAATGGAGTGTCCAAGGCTGCCTTCCCTCACTCCCACACATTAGCATATTAGATGAGAATTCTCTGATCGCGGCAAGGTTGATGACACAAGGTATCATTCCACGACCCTCAACCAACACACCTGACAGTGCTACCAGGTGCTTTCCTAATCAACATAAAGTGGTTTCCTGTATCACTTGTAGCTCCCTTTCGATTTCACTGACAAAAATGATTATTGATGCACTTTGTCAATGACTATGGAGAAAAACAACTAGACGTGAGTTACGTCTAATTATTTGTCTGGCCATCTCATACTACAATGAATCTTACAGGATCGTGGTAGTCAGTTATACTTACGGTGGTTTGTGCGACATTCTCAATTGCGGTGTTCACTGGACATGTCCTTGCAGCTGTGTTACGGTGAGGTCGAACTGTTAGGCTCTCCTCCTCAACGGCGTGGATCTCTCCACAATGGCCGCGAGCATGGGGAGGCGGCAGTTGTGAGTGACCGCGGGCACGGGAACATGGAAGATACCACCACAACCGCAAAGAAGTTCATCTCGCATACCTATGTCCCTGGAGCATGCTGCTGAAGCACATGTCGGATCTCCCAGTGGTACGCTTCCCCGCAGTTCTATTTCGATGCAATTCACGCGCAGGCGCCAAGTAGTCTTTATCCTTCTATATCCCTATCTATTTACACCCATGTGTACTGATACTCCATACTCTCCACTCATAGAAGCAATGGATGGGGTGTAGCTTGGGTGCAACTTAATTAGACATGTATTTTGTTTGTTATAAGTAGTCCCAAAATGATGACGCTAATGATCATGCATGATCGCTTCAATTAAATTCTGGCTTTATTATTTGTCTCAGTTCTCCTTCAGGCAAAGCGGTGATGTTTCTTTCATATTGTTACTAGGTTCAGTATTGAGAAAATTCAGTACACGGAGGTTATGTCTACAATGTGGGATGTTGGACAAAAAAAATCTAAGGCCGTTTGCGATATATTTATTTCATAATATAGATGGCTTGGTATTGGATGTCCTTGCATTCTAGCAGCTGATGTCTTCCACAAGAAAATCGATTGGTTTAAGAAATAAATTGAAGGCGAGGAGTGCTCAGATTTACCACATGTTCTGCCTTTACCTCTCAATACATTTTAGATGCTTTTGTTATGTTTTTCCTGAAATTGTCTGCTTTGAATGATTATATATTAGGCATGTTTCTCTGTATCTTGATGAAATGCTAGCAAAAGACCCAAATTCTGAGTGGAGGAAACAAAAAGAGCACACGCACAAATGATTATTGGGGTTACTGCGGCCAATGGACGAGCGGAGACAAAATGTGCCTAGCGAAGACTAACCTCAATGCCACACCAACACAACAAGGACGCTAGCTCGTATCGCAAACTTTAAAAGGAAACCACATTCGCGCCATTGCAATCAGTCACTCTTTTCTCTTTTGCAACGTGAAGCTACGAGTTCCTACAATGGATACAATTGACATCGATCTTTTTTTTTTGCTTTTCCAAAATGCCAATGCCTAATTGAAACTACGCTCATTTAGGGGCCAAACACGCACTCTCGGTGCCACTAGTGCAATGCCAAGCAATAAAAAGAGTTAGTCCGAATGGGCAAGATACACAAACGAGGGGTTAGTTCAAGAGGAATCAAGTTATACCTAGGTGATTGATGATCGCGGAGTTGCGGCCGGTGGTTTTCGATGTCGTGTTGATCCATCGATGTGGTGTTGTAGATGTTGTTGTGGGATTCGCATCACACTTTGAGTCACTCATATCAACAAAGAAAAACAACTTACAAAATCTATCCAGAAATCGAAATCAGAATTTTTTTCCTGGGCGTGAAGAACGCGAAGAACTCCGAAAACTTTTGCACAGATCTTGCAAATTCGTGGACAAAATGGAGAAAAGTGGTAAATAGAAGGATGTGAAATGGTCTTAAGAAACAAATCCACGGATAAAATCAATAAAAAACTCAAGAAATTGATAGGTCCGTCAAAATCCCTTTTGAGGATATTTTTGGTGAATGTTTTAATTTAGTGATGGGGAAGAAAAAACTTGGTGAAAGAAGGGGGGTTGTAGAGAGATCAAATTCGTGGCAACGAGGCTGGAATACCAGATGATGAAGGGGTTAATCTTAGGGTGGCCCTAACTTACAAATTAATCAAGAACACGAAGAACACGATGGGAAGAATAAATAACACGAGGTGGATTCGTGATTAAACAAACGGGTAACCGAATATAACAAGTGCAAAGTAGATTATTCAAAAACCTGCAACTAAACCCTAGGTTATCTCCGGCAATCAATCCATACAAACTCACCTTGATTGGAACCAATTCAACTCTACGGCTGGTCCACAATCGTGTAGTGATGATGAAGCATCAATGTACTCGGTCTCGATGATGAACTGTTTGATGTCTATTCAGCTCTGATGAACACTTTGTAGTGATTATGAATTGTTTGATGTAGCTATTCGGCATTCGAAGTAATGTTATCAATTATGATATATTATTTGTTCGTCGCATCACTGTTTTAATCAACTTTGCCAACATATACTCTTCTCTAATTGAACTATATGTACCTATATAAATACGATACTATGTATTAAAAAAAATACAAGAAATTATAGGCGTGGCGCACCAGAAACCATAGGCGCGGTGCACCTGGGGAAAATAGGCGTGGCGCACAAAAATATAGGTGTGGCACACCGTGGACGTTCGCCACAACTATCAGTAGGCGTGGCGCACCAGGCATGTGCGCCACGGTTATTTCAATCGACGCGACGCAACTATTGGTGCACCACACATCACCTTTTCCCTAGTATTTTCATCTTGCTAAGTTTGTCTCTCCTTTTCTCTGCTTTTGTTTAATTTGAAAGATACCTTATGTTCTTCCGGATTAGATGGAGCAAGCAAAGCTATTTGAAACACTTGTGTTCAATGCTTTCAATATAATCTTCAAGAACTATATCAGGGGATAATGAGTCCATAGTATGCGCATGTACGTGTTCATCTTGGATGGCAAACAATGTTGCCAATGGGAGCTTTCACATTCTCTAGACAAAATTTTCATTTTCTATTTTTGTAAGTGCCAATTTTTTTTTGATGCAGCTACCAAGAACACACATCAAGAGGCCCACTAAATATTTTTGTTGAAACAATTTTTTTTAAACAGCCCACTAAGATATTTACGGGATACTAACATTTGTGTAGTATGTTCCACAACATACCCGATTATTATGTTATACTCATGGATGTTCACCATGTATTTAAGATGTACTCCCTCCGTTCCTAAATATAAGATGTTTAAACCTTTTTCCACGTTCACATATATCTATATGTATTTAGACAAGTTTTAGTGTATATGTTCACTCATATTAGTGTGTACCGCTAGTCAACATGAACAATATCTAGAACATCTTATATTTAGGAACAGAGGGAGTAGCTAGAATGTTCACCTCTTGCCATATCTATTATACATATATATAATCTAGTGGGAAACTATTTCGTTATTGTTTGTAATGAATTAGATTTTTGAGGGCAAGATTTTTTGTAAGTTTTAAGTGTATAATAATTATTTATTGTTACTCTTGTGTGATTATTGGTTGCACGCATGGATGATCACAATGAAGACACGTTCAATGAGGACGATAACACTCATAGCATAGGGGACAGTTTGTACGAACACGTGAATCCCTGGGACTATGAGGAAGAAGAACCTCTAGTCTCCGACGAAGAGTTTGCACGTATTTGGTTCTTAGTGGACAATGAAAACGAGTTGCTACAACGGTGAACGTGGGAAACCGATGAGTTCTGATGGAATTTGCACAGGAGCAGTGAATTCTTAGTGGACTCTACGTACAAAGCTCTAATCCAGCCCGACGTTCCAATCGATAATAGTAAAAATATTTGGAAGATGAATATTCCACTAAAAATCAAAATTTTGGCGTGGTATCTTCGTCTAGGTGTGATTCTCACTAAGTATAATATTGTGAAACGCAATTCACTTGGAAGTAAAAAGTGCGTCTTCTACCACAAGAACGAGATGACTAAACACTTATTTTTAGAGTCTAAATTTACTGGTTCTATATGGCCAATCATCCAAATTGGGTCTACCTTATACCCACCACGAGTATTGCGAGTATTTTTCGGAATTGGCAGTTGGGTGAATGGTCGATGTGGCCGTGTACAGACGAAAAGGTTTTTCATGATAAGAATTCATTTGTTATTCATGTTATCTACATGAGTACATCTACGCTCCCTTCTTTGTCACTGTTACAAAATATGGAGGATCGTGACTTGTTTATGGAGGTATGTACAATCTGGAAGATACAACGAAGCAATTTCTCTCCCAACATGGGTGGCATCCCTTTTTGTCGCGTTTCATCAAACAGAGACGTGGCAAACTCAGAAGACAGGAGCAGACGAGATCACCTAGTTACAGTTCATTCTTATTATAACATAATTTTCCAATATTAAACAAAATGACTATAATAATAGTGTAAAATAGGAGAATAATAAGACATACAAGATAATCATTATTTTTGGTACCATTGAACATGATCATCCAAATAACTCCTATGCTGAAGCTCAACAAGATCATCCTATTCCACTGCGCATATAGACCTCTAAACCCCGCAACATGCGGATCGCAAGCATATGAGGAACACTATTCAAACGAGGCAAACTCACAACAATATACATCTGTGTTAAGAACCATCTCTTCTCTTGGTGGATTATTATCTTTACTATTAAATGTGAGTTCAACGTAGGTACGTCGCCTCCAGACCATCCGCATCGCTCGCTGAATCCCCGAACGTCGTTTCTGGTTTAGGCTTCGTCGCAGATTCGCTCCGATAAGCCTAGCAAGCCCATCAATTGTTACTTCCTCCTCAACCAAGAAAATAAAACACTACCCTCCTTCCCATCCTCACCTCGTTCTCTCTCTCCGAGCGGCCGCGCCGCCGCGGTCTCTGTCACCCACTTCGCCGGCCACCCCAACTCCTCCCAGCACGGGAAGGATCTCCAGTGCTCAAGTTCCGCTTCTTTTGGTGATGGCGGATAACCACGTTGACGACGGACGTACCGGAGAATATAGGCGTGTCGGCCTCCATCCATGCCCGTGCTCGCTCGTGTAGACGTTCACGCCACGGCGAGCAGGTGAGGGAAGGGGGACGAGCAAGAAAAGGCCAAGTTAGGCGAGGAGCTCCAGTTGTGGCCTTGGTGGCTGACGGGGACGACTAGGGCGAGGCGACAGTGGCACCCGGCGCCGCGTGCGATAGGCAGGACGGGTGCGGCTGGAAGGAGCTCGACGCGGCCCAGCAAACGGCGGGGAGGCACAGAGGATTAGCCATTGGTCCCCAGCCCGAGGTGCTTATCGTGACTTCCACCCTGAGCTGCTTCTAGCAAGCACCCTCTCAAGCTGCTTTCCTCGGCCATGTCCCCGATCTGTTTCCCTCAGCCATGTCCCCGAGCTGATACTTCCCTCGGCCAGGTCCCCGAGCTTCTTCTTCTACCAAGTGCCCAGGTGGAACCCGATGTTTCTCCTCCTCCTCCTGATAAACTATTTATTTGCTAATGTTTCTAAAATGTTTTGACAAGTTTGAAGCTAAGAACAAAGTTTTGGCTGAACAGGGACTCAAATTTCAGAACAGGCTCAGCGTATTCTGGAATAAATCAGTGATGTGTGCACGTAATACATGGGCACATGTGCATGTAATACATTGGCACATGGCGGCTCTAGAACAACATATGAGCACATGTGTTATGTCTCCTTTTCATGTATTTGTTTCCTTGATTTGGACATTTGGTGATGCATTAGATGTACAAATAGAAGAATTTAAATGTAGAGTGTATAAATTATAATTTCATTTTTCTTATCAGAGGGAAGCGAAATAAGGCGACAGCTTCGAGATTCATGAAGTTCGTGACAGTACTAGAGCATAAGCTGTTCCGACCCATATGAATGTGTCACCAAGCCTGTCTACCTTTTCTGCTTCATGTGTTTATCACTTCGTCGAACATACATATTTTCCCATAGTTTATCTTCTATTCTAATTGTTGCAATAATTCGTTTGACAGAAACCTGTTCAATAATGGTCAACCAATTTTTCTTTAGGATCATAGACTAAGAACAAAAAATTGACGATGAAGGTAAATTAATTATGTATATTTTGCATTTGTCCCATTTGAGAGAAATGGCATGTTGATATCATCCCAAAAAATAATAAAGTTTTAAAATAAAACGCTAGCTGCATTGCATAAGTTGATGTTGTATACCCTATGCTAATTTTGAATTTACATTCCTGTTTGTTTATTATGACATAAAAGAAAAAAACATAAACATCAGGTGTATATGTTGCCTGCACTGTCTAGAATTTGTTCCAGTAATAGATTTTGGACATGAGTCCTTACTTATCTATTAGATCAACGAACTAAATCTAACTAAATATGTGTATTTTATCTAATGTTGTGATGCTACAATCTTTGGGTTTGCAACTGAACTTTTTGGTTTATTCCAGAGATTTTTGTAGGTGACATTGTGGTCAAGAAGTTAGAAGGATGGCATGACATCCATGTTCTTGAATTGTAGTGAGAATTTTAGGCTTGCTCGCACATCTGTTGCTTAGGGCCAGAAGGATGACATGACATCCAGGGTCCAAAACTTAGAATGATGGCATGCCATCCTTGGTCTGATACCGTCACAACCTTTAGGGGCTCAATATCAGGAACATGTCCAGATTGTATTTGAATAGCTTCAATTTGGTTTCTATCAAGGAAGTATTTGGGCTTAGATCCCTTTATAATTCAATGGTACATTGATCTGTTTGCAATTCAGCAAGGGAATGGAGTCTACAAGGCTGCCTTCCCTCACTCCCTCACAGTAGCATACTAGATGAGAATTCTCTGATCGCAGCAAGGTTGATGAAACTAGGAATCATTCCACGACCCTCAACTAACTCACCTGACAGTGCTACCAGGTGCTTTACTAATCAACATGAAGTGGTTTCCTGTATCACTTATAACTATCTTTCGATTTCACTGACAGAAATGATTATTGATGCACTTTGTCAATGAATATGGAGAAAAACAACTGGACGTGAGTTATGTATAATTATCTGTATAATTATTTGTGTGGCCATCTCATACTACAATGAATCTTGCAGGATCGTGGTAGTCGGTTATACTTACGGTGGTTTGTGCAACATTCTCAATTGCGGTGCTTACTGGACATGTCCTTGCTGCTGCATTACGGTGAGGTCGAACTGTTAGGCTCTCCTCCTCAAAAGCGTGGAGCTCTCCACGGTGACCGCGAGCATGAGGAGGCGGCAGTTGTGAGTGACTGCGGGGACGAGAACATGGCAGATACCACAACAACCACAAGGACGTCCTGCTGGCATACCTAGATCCCTGGAGCATGCTGCCGAAGCAAATGTCAGATCTCCCGGTAGTACGCTTCCCCACAGTTCTATTTTGTTGCATGTCACGCGTTGGCGCCAAGTAGTCTTTATCCTTCAATATCCCTATCTATTTACACCCATGTGTATTGATACTCCATGCTCTCCACCCATAGCAGCAATGGATGGAGTGTAGCTTGGGTGCAACTTAATTAGACATGTATTTTTTTTGTTATAAGTAGTCCCAAAATGATGACGCTAATGATAGTGCATGTTCGCTGCAATTAAATTATAGCTTTATTATTTGTCTCGGCAAAGCGGTGATGTTTCTTTCATATTGTTACTAGGTTCAATAATGAGTAAATTCCGTACACGAAGGTTCTGTCTACAGTGTGGGATGTTGGACAAACAAATTTAAGGCCCTTTGGGATATATTTATTTCATAATATAGATGGCTTGGTACTGGATGTCCTTGCATTCTAGCAGCTCATGATTTCTTCCACAAGAAAATCGATTTGTTTAAGAAATAAATTGAAGGCGAGGAGTGCTCAGGTTTACTACATGTTCTGCCTTTACCTCTCAATATATTTAGATGCTTTTGTTATGTTTTCCTGGAATTGTCTGCTTTGAATGATTATATATCAGGTATATTTCTCTGTAGGTTGATGAAATGTTAGCAAAAGACCCAAATTTTGAGTGGAGGAAACAAAAATAGCACACGCACAAATGATTATTGGGGTTAGTGCGGCCAATGGACGAGCGGAGACGAAATGTGCCTATCAAAGACTAATCTCAATGCCACACCAACACAACAAGGACTCTAGATCATATCGCAAACTTTAAAGGCAACCAGATTTGCACCGTGGCAACCGGTCACTCTTTTCTTTTTTTGCAACACATAGCTACACGTTCCTACAACTGGCATCGATCTTTTTTTTTCACTTTTCCAAAATGCCAATGCCTAATTGAAACTACGCACTCTTTAGGGACAAACACGCACTCTCGGTGCCATTAGTGCAATGCCAAGGAATATAAAAGATTTAGTTCGAATGGGCAAGGTACAGAAAAAAAGGGTTAGTTGCGGCCTGTGGTTTTTGATGTCGTGTTGATCCATCGATGTGGTGTTGTAGATGTTGTTGAGGGCTTCGCAGCGCACTTTGAATCACTCATATCGACAAATAATAACAACTTTCAAAAATTGTCCAGAAATCGAAACCAGAATTTTTTCCTGGGCGTGAAGAACGCGAAGAACTCCGAAAATAAGATATTTACGGGATACTAACATTTGTGTAGTATGTTCCACAACATATCCGATTATTATGTTATACTCATGGATGTTCGCCATGTATTTAAGATGTACTCCCTCCGTTCCTAAATATAAGATGTTTAAGCCTTTTCTATATTCACATATATCTATATGTATCTAGACATGTTTTAGTGTATATGTTCACTCATATTAGTGTGTACCTAGTCAACATGAACAATAGCTAGAACATCTTATATTTAGGAATGGAGTGAGTAGCTAGTATGTTTACCTCTTGCCATATCTATTATACATATATATATATAATCTAGTGGGAAACTATTTCGTTATTGTTTGTATTGAATTAGATTTTTTAGTGCAAGATTTTTTGTAAGTTTTAAGTGTATAATAATTATTTACTGTTACTCTTGTGTGATTATTGGTTGCACCGATGGATGATCACAGTGACGACACGTACAATGAGGACGATGACACTCATAGCATAGGGGACAGTTGGTACGAAGACGTGAATCGATGGGACTATGAGGAAGAAGAACCTCTAGACTCCGTCGAAGAGTTTGTGCGTATTTGGTTCTTAGTGGACAATGAGAACGAGTTGCTACAACGGTTGACGCGGGCAACCGATGAGTTCTGATGGAATTTGCACACGAGCAGTGAATTCTTAGTGGACTCTACGTACAAAGCTCTAAGCCATCCCGACGTTCCAATCGATAATAGTAAAAAGATTTGGAAGATGAATATTCCACTAAAAAATAAAATTTTTGCGTGGTATCTTCGTCGAGGTGTGATTCTCACTAAGTATAATATTGTGAAACGGAATTCACTTGAAGTAAAAAGTGCATCTTCTACCACAAGAACGAGATGACTAAACGCTTATTTTTAGAGTGTAAATTTACTGGTTCTATGTGGCCAATCATCCAAATTGGGTCTACCTTATACCCTACACGAGGCATTGCGGGTATTTTTGGGAATTGGCAGTTGGGTGAATCATCGATGTGCCCGTGTACAGACGAAAAGGTTTTTCATGATAAGAATTCAGTTGTTATTCATGTTATCTACATGAGTACATCAACGCTTTGTTTTTTGTCACTGTTACAAAATATGGAGGATCGTGACTTGTTTATGGAGGTATGTAGAATCTGGAAGATACAACGATCAATTTTTCTCCCAACATGGGTGGCATCATAATTTGTGACTTGGTCCTCTATAACCATTGGCGTATTTTTAATTTCTCATCATGATATATAATTCGCTTTATTTATTTATTTTTCATACTGCTAAACATGTGTTGGCTTTGTGCATACCACATATGCAGAGGATGGGTATAGTTTTTAATGCTTTTTAAGTAATATAAAGCTCTCTTTTATCAAAAAAATCCATAATTTTTTCCCAACATGCAGAGGTTGGGGCTAAACATTGTAAACAATTTGTCGTTTGTCGAATCCATGTACATTGCAAAATGAATTACCGAGATGGACGGAAGGCAAAGACAAAGGCGTCATGTGGCATCCCTTTTTGTCGCATTTCATCAAACCGAGACGCGGAAAATTCAGAAGGCAGGAGCAGACGAGATCACCTAGTTACAATTCATTTTTATTATAACGTAACTTACCAATATTAAAAAAATGACTATAATAATAATGTAAAATAGGCGAATAATAAGACATACAAGATAATCATTATTTTTGGTACCATCGAACAAGATCATCCAAATCACTCCTATGCTGAAGCTGAACAAGATCATCCTATTCCACTGCGCTTGTAAACCACTAAAGCCCGCAACGTGCAGATCGCAAGCATACGAGGAACACTATTCAAACGAGGCAAACTCACAACAATATACATCTGTGTTCAGAACCATCTGTTCTCTTGGTTGATTATTATCTTTACTATTAAATGTGAGTTCAACATAGATACGTCTCCACCATCTGCATCGCTCGCTGAATCTCCGCACGTCGTTCCTGGTTTAGGCTTCATCGCAGATTCGCTCCGAGAAGCCCAGCAAGCCCATCAATCGTTCCTTTCTCCTCAACCAAGAAAAGAAAACCCTTCCCCCTTCCCATCCTCACCTCGTTCTCTCTCTCCGAGCGGCCGTGCCGCGGTCGCCTCTGTCACCCACCTCGCTGGCCACCCCAACTCCTCCCACCACGGGAAGGATCTCTAATACTCAAGTTCCGCTTCTTCTGGAGATAGCGGATAACCACGTTGACGACGGAGGTGTTGGAGCATATAGGAGTGTTGGCCTCCATCGATGCTCGTGCTCGCTCTTGTAGACGTCCACGTGATGACGAGCAGCTGAGGGCAGGGGGACGAGCAAGGAAAGGCCAAGGTAGGCAAGGACCTCCAGTTGTGGCCTTGGTGGCTGACGGGGAAGACTAGGGCGAGGCGAGAGTGGCGCCCGGTGCCGCCTGCGGAAGGTAGGACGCGTGCGGCTGGAAGAAGCTCGACGCGGCCCTGGAACGGCGGGGAGGAAAAGAGGATTACCCATTGGTCGGTAGCCCGAGGTGCTTCTCGCGACGTCCACCCTGAGCTGCTTCTCGCAAGCACCATCTCCAGCTACTTCCCTTGGCCATGTCCCCGAGCTGCTTCCCTCAACCATGTCCTCGAGCTGATGCTTACCTCGGCCATATCCCCGAGCTGCTTCTCCTGCACTTTGCCCAGGTGGAATCCCGATGTTTCTCCTCCTCTTCCTGATATACTATTTATCTGCCAATATTATTAAAATGTTTTGACAGGTTTGAAGAAAAGAAGAAAGTTCTGGTTGAACGCGGACTCAAATTTTCAGAACAGACTCAGCGTATTCTGGAATTAATCAATGATGTGTGCACGTAATACACGGGCACATGTGCAGGTAATACATTGGCACATGGTGGCTCTAGAGCAACATATGAGCACATGTGTTATGTCTCCTTTTCATGTATTTGTTCCTTGATTTGGACATTTGGTGATGCATTAGTTGTACGAATAGAAGAATTTGAATCTAGAGTGTGTGAATTATCATTTCGTTTTTCTCATTGGATGGAAGCCAAATAAAGCCACGGCTTCGAGATTCATGAAGTTCATGAAAGTATTAGAGCATAAGCTGTTCTGACCCATATGAATGTGTCACCAAGGCTAGCTACCTTTTCTGCTTCATGCGTTTATCACTTCGTCGAACATACATATTTTCCCATAGTTTATCTTCTATTCTAGTTGTTGCAATAATTCGTTTGACAGAAACCTGTTCAATAATGGCCAACCAATTTTTCTTTAGGATCATAGACTAAGAACACAAAATTGACGATGAAGGTAAATTAATTCTGTATATTTTGCATTTGTCCCATTTGATAGAAATGGCATGTTGATATCATCCTAAAAAATAATAAAGTTTTAAAAGAAAACGCTAGCTGCATTGCATAAGTTGATGTTGTATACACTATGCTAATTTTGCATTTACATTCCTGTTGGTTTATTATGACATAAAAGAAGAAAAAAACTAAACATCAGGTGTATATATGGCCTGCACTGTCTAGAATTTGTTCCAGTACTAGATTTTGGACATGAGGCCTTACCTATCTATTAGATCAACGGACTAAATCAAACTAAATATGTGTATTTTATCTAATGTTGTTATGCTACAATCTTTGGGCTTGCAACTGAAAGTTTTGATTTATTCCTGAGATATTTACAGGTGACATTGCGGTCAAAAAGTTAGAAGGAAGGCATGACATCCAGGATCTGGAATTGTAGTGAGAATTTTAGGCTTGCTCGGACATCCATTGTTTAGGGCTAGAAGGATGACATGACTACTAGGGTCCAAAACATAGAACGATGGCATGACATCCTTGGTCTGATACCTTCACAACGTTTAGGGGCTCAATATCAGGAACATGTCCAGATTGGTTTTGAATAGCTTCAATTTGGTTTCTGTCAAGGAAGTATTTGGTCTTAGATCCTACCTTTATAATCCAATGGTACATTGATCTGTTTGCAATTCAAGGTAATGGAGTCTGCAAGGCTGCCTTCCCTTACTCCCTCACAGTAGCATATTAGATGATAATTCTCTGATCGCAGCAAGGTTGGTGACACAAGGGATCATTCCACGACCCTCAACTAACTCACCTGACAGTGCTACCAGGTGCTTTCCTAATCAACAGAAAGTGGTTTCCTCTATTACTTATAGCTCCCTTTCGAATTCACTGACAGAAATGATTATTGATGCACTTTGTCGATGACTATGGATAAAAACAACTGGACGTGAGTTACATCTAATTATCTGTCTGGCCATCTCATATTATAACAAATCTTGCAAGATCGTAGTAGTCAGTTATACTTACGGTGGTTTGTGCGACATTCTCAATTGCGGTGCTCACTGGACATGTCCTTGCCGCTGCGTTACGGTGTGGTCAAACTGTTAGGCTCTCCTCCTCAAAGCAGTGAGCTCTCCACGGTGACCGCGAGCATGAGGAGGCGGCCGTTGTGAGTGACCGCGCGCACGGGAACATGGCAGATACCACAACAACGGCAACGACGTTCAGCTGACATACCTAGAACCCTGGAGCATGATGCCGAAGCACATGCCGGATCTCCCAGTGGTGCGCTTCCCCACAGTTTTATTTCGATGCATGTCACGTGTTGGCGCCAAGTAGTCTTTATCTTTCTATATCCCTATCATTTTCACACATGTGTACTGATACTCTATGATCTCCACACATAGCAGCAATGGATGGAGTGTAGCTTGGGTGCAACTTAATTATACATGTATTCTGTTTGTTATATGTAGTCCCAAAATGATGACGCTAACGATTGTGCATGTTCGCTTCAATTAAACTATAGCTTTTATTTGTCTCAGTTCTCCTGCAGGCAAAGCGGTGATGTTTCTTTCATATTGTTACTAGGTTCAGTATTGAGAAAATTCAGTACAAGAAGGTTATGTCTACAGTGTGGGATGTTGGACAAAAAAATATCTAAGGCCCTTTAGGATATATTTCATTCATAATATAGATGGCGTGGTATTGGATGTCCTTGCATTCTAGCAACTCGTGATTTCTTCCACAAGAAAATCGATTGGTTTAAGAAATAAATTGAAGGCGAGGAGTGCTGAGGTTTACTACATGTTCTGCCTTTACCTCTCATATATTTTAGATGCTTTTGTTATGTTTCTCCTGGAATTGTCTGCTTTGAATGATTATCTATCAGGCATGTTTCTCTCTAGATTGATGGAAAATGTGTTATTGCTTATTCTGGCGTCATAGTTATGTGAAACATGTATTTTTTTATATTAAAGATCTAGAAATGTCAAATTATTTTGGTAAATCATGAATAAAAATTAAAATATTTCTCCATGATACTATTCTATTTTAGTTAATCGTGTGCAAACATTTTAAGATGTCTCCGGGCGGTATTCTTAATCATCTATTTATTTATTTCCATGTCTTAATACTTAAGCATTTTTTTGATTGATTACCAAGTGATGGTGTAATCTACTCTTCAGTTCTTTAATTCTACGGAACGCGAGTGAGATTCTTTTAAGAAAATAAATAAATAAACACAATAGTTATTTTTCGAGAATTAAGGAGACGACACCAATATGTATTTCAATCCGCGAATATGTGGTGTCAAATGCAAAACTCTGGAGGTTAATTTGTTCAAATTGATGTGATATTTAAGGGTTTAGGTTTGTAGACTAGACACAATAAATTGATATTCTTTTGCTTATTGTGACAACCCATTGTAGATGTATCTTTAGAGTCCTTTTCCCTTGTTATTTTTGTTTTGCACACAGATCAACAATGGAGCTTTATGGCGAAATATTGACATTGTCGTCTTTGCTGCCATTTGCTATTGTGAGTTATCGCATAAATATTTGTTTGAATTATTGATGATGCTGGAGCGACTCGCCATTGATTTTGGTGATGTTGAGATAAAAGTACCGACAACAGGCTTCACTGTATGTATTTCATGACATTGTTGTGAGTGTATTCACGTATCAAACTTTGCACTTCACTGCAGACCATGACGATGGTATATGTTTTGTGAAAAATTTACCTGGATTTGCTCTCTTTATTTATGTTGATATATTTTCATGCACGTGAATTCTTTGTTTCATGTAATTTGTACTGATTGATAAGGAATTGTTATTTCTTCCCTTTTGTTACCGATCTTCCCCGAATATGGTCTTCCGAATCTTGTGGCGGAAAGGATCATTGTGCGTATGGATGTTATCGCATTTATTTATTAGTCCACACATTGTACTTTTCTGGTAAAAACTTCATTTGTATGATTTTTGTTTCCTTTTTAGATATAAGACCATTATTCAATGGACCCATCCGGTGGAGATATTTTATGCATGAAATGAAAAAAAGATAGATAGAGATATTATGTTTACACATGTGGAAAAAATTGTCCGTAACAACCCACGAGCATTCAACTAGTCATGTATATAGTCCACGTGCGCTCTCAACATTTAACGATCGGGATTCTCATGTCCTCGCATACGTGGCAGACCAGCAACGAAACGGCAGCTCAAAACACAATGCACGGTGATGTTGGCGTGGCCTGCGGTGGGACTTCCTCATCCCGAGTACACTGAGCAATGTCCGCACGAAACCTCCCGACGGCCTAGGCTGGCACCCTCGCCTGGTCCCCTGCGGCTGGAACGACGGGTAGTATAGTATGACGGCGTTGGCGTGATGACCGGCAGTAGCGTAGTAGCGTTAGGGGTGCTACTCTCATTGTTGGCGGCGGCGTGTTTGGGCGTGCCGGGCACGGATTCCCACAGGAAAGGAACGACTGCGGGGCACTCGCTGTAGTCTGCGGGGCCCCGTACATGGTGTCGCTCTCCTTGGTGGTGGTGATCGCGGCGGCGTGTTTGGGCGTGCCGGGTACTGACTCCCACGGGAACGGAACGGCGGCGGGGCACTGGCTGTAGTACTACATGGTGTCGCTTTCCTTGGTGGTGGTGGTCGCGGCGGCGTGTTTGGGCGTGCCGGGCATGGACTCCCACAGGAATGGAACCGCGCCAGGGTGCAGGCTGTAATCCATGGTTTCGCTCTCGTTGGGTGTGGTGGCCGAGGCGGCGTGTTTGGGCGTGCCGGGCACGGCCTCCCACCGGAAGGGAACGCCGGGGTGCAGGCCGTAGTACATGGTGAAAGACGCCTCCTTCCCGTTGCCGTCCGCCTGACTTGGTGGAGATGGGCAGCTGCTTTGAGCCTTTGACTTGCCCTGTTTCCTCTCCGCGACTTGCTCCCGCGAAATAGGCAACGGCAGCGTTTTCGTCACCGAGTCGGATACCAACAACTTTTAGAGCGGATTATCATGTCCAATTCAGTTTCGAATCGGAAACCAACCCAGCGCGCGCGCTGTCTTATTTTTGTGGGAGTCATGGGTTTCCCTATGTGGCGCATAAAGAGAGCGCTACCGCTCCGCTCGCCCAGATCGGTCCACTGTTGGGCCGGCTTTGGTTAGCTCATTAACATGTGAGATTTTTTTATCTTTTTTTTTAAATGTTTTTTTTTTCTGGATTATGTCTCATTTTTCTAAACCCAAAAAAATATTCTAAATATGAACCATTATATAAAATGAACAATTTTGAATCTGAATGATTCTAAAAAGCGAAAAAATTTCAAATATGAACAATTTTCAAAAGTAAACAAATTATTGAAACGAACAATTTTCAAATATGAACGGTTTTTTAATCTGAACAAATTTTAAAAATGAACAAAATTTTAAGATGAACAATTTACAAATATGAACGATTTTTAAAATCTGAAGAATTTTTAAATGAGCAAATTTCAAAATCGAACGTTTTTTTCGTTTGAACAAATTGTAAATTCGAATAATTTTCAAATTTGAACATTTTTTTAATTAGAACAGTTTTCAAAACGAATATGTTTGAATAAAAATAAAATAAAACTAACAACAAATAATAAAACAGAAAAAAAAACAAAAAAGAAAGAAAATAAAATAGAAACAAAAACAGAAAATAAAAGAAAAATGAAAAAAAGGAGACAATAAAAGGATACAAAAGGCACCATACACACGAACTTGTGTTGTAGTCAGGTGGTTGGACTCTCACCCCACGCTGTGAAGGTCGCAGGTTCGAGCCCCAACCCCCACGCGAAGTGCAACCTTTCTATTTATTTCTTTTCCGATTCTGAACAGTTTAATGGGCCGTCCCATTTAAATACGAACGCGGGCGAGTCCTTATAGAATTCGCAATGAGCGCTATATAGAGATTGCGGAAGTCATGGAAGCACGCTTGTCTTTCCCGTCACGGAATAATTTTACTTGGTGAGGCCCAGCCCAACCCAACCCAACCTAGGCCCATTGGCGAGACTATCTTGTCGCGATATTATTGGCTTACCTATACAGCGCCGGACCGCCACCGCTTCTTCAGTTCCTCACCATAAAAATTTAAGAGACCCTATATCAAGGGAAACGCTTCATTGCCCCCTGACGTTGCCGACATGCGTCCTCTCGCGCGAGACATAAATCCATGCGCGGGTCTGGCCCATGGCTCACCATGACGCTGCCGGCCTTTTCTCCTCCACTTGTTCTCTCTGGATGACGCAAATGAGCTTATTTAGTTGCACCAACCACGTGACATAGAGAGCGCTCGCCACTCCATCATGTTCATTTCGTTAGACTTCTTGCTAAAATAGCACAACTTTTTGCTGCAGGTTTTATAAACTTTTTCTATGGTAGTATAAATTGTTTGCCAAAAATATTTTCGGCGAGAGTCTCCGGCTATGTCTCCGATGAAGTGAGTTTTTTTGCTACAATCGAAAACCTTTTTTGTTATAATTGTATTTCGATATTGCTATCGTAGTACAAAGTTTTTGCTACAATCTCGTCGGCGAAGTCAAATGTTTCGCTACAATAGCATTTTTTTGCTGTACAAAATGTTTGCTACCATGTTTTCAACGAGGCCAGTCTTATTTCTGGCATATTTTGTCCAGAATATTTTCTTGCTACACTACAGCTAAATCGGGAAGTTGTGCAACAAAAACGGGAGTTATGCAGAAAAACGGAAAGTTGTGCGGCAATATCGGGTTTTTGGGACTTTTCTTGGGGACACGTGTCAGGTAGAGGAGGAGGGGATTAGAATTTCCTCCCCCTAGAGGACGCTCCGCGGGGGCCTTATACCAATGTATAGTTTATTATGGCTAGTATCTAAATTAATGATTTTGATTACATGCATGAATGCATATGATTAGGGTATAATCTATTTTTGCCTAAGGCCGTGTGCAATGGTTATTTATATCTTAAAGCGTGGGCAGCTGATGGCTACAATACGTTGCCATGTTATCTATAATCAGGTTATAGCAAACATGTATAATAGTTGGATATATAAGAACTATTTCGTCAACACGTGGCCCATCTTACGGTGTCACAAAGTGTCTATGAGCACGTGCAAGAGCTAGCTACTATCTTGCAGCCCGCTTCTATTCTCTCTCCCTTCTCTCTCATCCAGTAAGCACGAATATATTATTTAATTGCTTATAACATGCATTTATGTCCTTATTGTACTTGTTCTTAGCCAAGATACAGTCTCCTTCTATCTCTTTATTAATTGTTATGCTACATAAGCAATTTTCCTAGGATACAACGCTAAGAAAGCTACATTGGCGCAGGCCTTACTGACGTTCGTACGTCGCTATTACCCCCCTCCCCCACGTATTTTTTTTTGGAGAGATTCACCAGCACTCCACGTATAGGGCTCAATTGAAAAACAACTCGAAATCCCACCCGTCTCCACCCGAGCCCTTTCTCTCCTCTGAGTAGCAGCAGCGACTGGAGGAAAGAAGATTCAGAGGTGCCGCCGTCGTGGGGAGGGAGAGGTAGACCCGAGGATAGAGCCAATCTGCCGCTGGAATGGCTTACAAGGATGTACGCCGTCGAGGCGTCGTAACTCGATGCGCAGCTGGCCGTGGAAGTACACGCGCTGAACCACGACGCGCATGCCTCCGCGCTTCTCGCCACCAACCTGTAGCCCAACCAACCGAACACCATAATGCATCACCCGGCGCCCAGTAATGCCTCTCGGTTTTAGACCTCGCGAGATGTTCCACATCATGACAGCAAACGCCCAGTAACACCTCTCGTTTCGAAGTCGCGAGATTGTGCGCCGCATGGAAGCAGTCAACCACCAGTGGCTCCTGTCAAACTGGCGGTGGTGCATCCATGGGAGAGGACGGCACTTTGTGATGGTGATGGTGATGTCTTAGAAGAACTTGGCGCATGCCTCGAACATCTCCGCCCGTCAGGGAATCCCACGAATCCGATGACATCGTCGTCGCCACACCCGGATTCGGCGCACATGGCTTGCAGAAGCAGGGATTTGGAGTGTAAAGGAAACTGCGGAGGAACCATAATCTTTGTAAAGATTTTTCAATATTCTAACACTGAACAAGAGCCAAGATATCGTTCCATGACATTGTACCAGATTGAAACAGATATGAATCTAGTACTTGTATCATCCAATACCTTGTCGAGATGATAGAGGCACTTACCTACCAGGATCTGCTGGTCGGTGGACTCTCATCCGCAACCCCTATTCTTTGTTTATTTTATGAGATAGTCATGATCTAATGATCCCAAGCTAAAGCATTGCAATGACAGTCATAGTTTTTGGTCTCGTTCGTCTACCTTCGAGGCATGGTTTAAAAAACGAACCGATAATCGAACCGGCATAGCTGTCGGTTCGGGTCTTCACTGGTTGGGCCATCGGTTGATAGGTTCATTTGCGACAAATAACCGAAATATTTAAGCTAATTTTTCAAAATTTTGACCTCGGAACAATTAAATACACATAATATTTGGTTCAATGCACCAAAAAATAAAAACTTGTCGCTAACATAGATGGTTATCGAGCTTGTAATGGACCTTGAGTCAAGGTAAATGGTTGAATTCCTAGTTTATACACCATTTGAAATTAAATTTTCTGTTTTTTTTACAAAAGACAAAGTCTTCTTAAAAATCGGACAAGGCTACGGTTCCCGGTTTATCCGGTCAAACCATCGGTCCTGTTTGTTTTTTAAAACTAGGCTTCGGGGAAAATAATGTATGTTACCCCTCCTCTCACGTCGTTTGCTGAATGATTTATCATTTGAAGTTTGAGTTGCCAGATTTTCCAAAGCTACTAATAGTGTAAAATAATTGAAATTGGCACCAACGAACGATTTATCATCTGATGTTTAAGTGAAAGTCTAATCTCGTCGCAGGCTGGGGCTGGTATACATCGGACTCTGTAATGGTTTTGCAATTGTTTAGGTCGTGAACGAATTGTCCGGAAGAACCATGTTTTCTCCACAATCTACTGCAAATGCACTTGCCTAATGCAACAGTACTTGGTTCTGTTTGTGGGATTACGTCGATTCCTACAATGTAACAACCCTTTGATAGCTACTACATACAAGTGTAAACGCTTTACAGAATTTTCCGAAAGTAAATTGGTAGAAAATACTAAGGTACATATGTTCCTAATATGAGTTTATTAGTTAATGGGAATAAACTTACAGTACATGCAACTAACTAATGCTTCAGTCTTCACATGATTCTTTTATTTGTTGATTTTCAAATGAAGTTGGCCTACATATATAATTATCTTCTAAGATATCTATTTTGTGGACAAAGAGATGGATGGCGCGAGTGAAAATCCGGGCTGTCGCTGGAGAAGAAGTCGGTATTTTGGCAGCATGCTAAAAAGGCGTTATGTATGTCATGATCAACAATCGGATTTGTTAAAGATAACTTCCGTGAAACTAAAAGCCAACTTCTATTTTTTATATTTTTTTTCCTATAAATTTATAGAGAAATCTAAAAAGATAAACTTCATTGCGTTTAGGAACATTACCAATTTTGAATGTTCAGTATCAATTCAATTCGTAGCATCAAGAAAATATTTGTCCTATTAGAATCCATTTTGAATTTAAGTAATTTTAAAAACTTTGATGGGAAAATGTTGCTCCAACGAATTCCATGTGAGCATAAGTAAAGAAAAATAGATGAAAGAATCATATACAATCAGGAGATTTTTTCTGCTACAAGGTCTAACATAATTCAATATTTGTACTTAGTATGTATACATATCTTAAGAGAGAGTTCTACAACACATTAGTGTAGAAAATTCCTTCATGCATCTTTCTAGTTTATGATTTCTTTCTTAATTTAATAAAAAAATTATAATTGTATGAGTTAAGTGGGTTGTCCTTCTATCTCATGTGATATCACTTGATAGTGTTTACTTGTTTTTGCCTTCTTTTGTGGTAAAATTCTTCCCCATTTACCAGGTATGGTTAATTATTTGCTAGGAGAGTGTGTGTTACCCCTGTGATCACTTAACTAACTTATTTGTAGCTTCTAAAAAAATTAATTAATCGATCGTGAGGATTATAAGATTTGTAGTGATGTTTTGCGGAAAAATATATAGTAGTACTATCGTATTAGGGCACCATTTTGAATTCGAAGCTCACATGCTCCTGAATTATTTTGTAATTATAAAAATGACCACCCGAGCGTACGCATGCGCACCATAAGTAGTAGTACATGTGTGATCTTAAGGATGGAAAACTTATGGACATCCTTACAACTATTCCTAGATGTGAGAATCTACAATTGTTCAGGACTCTTGGACGACTATATCGAATCTGTTGCCTGATGAGTCATGATCCCGATCCTCTCATGTATGGTCCTCGCTATATTCATAGACTACGTAGGACAGTTTTTTAAATTCTGCAGCGTATACCAACCAATATATAGTAGTAGTATTTTATGAGAGCAACATTTTTATTCCCAAATTACCTGCTCCTGACTGTTTTGAAATTCATAAATGAAAACACTTAAAAAATATCTGATAATTCGGCTACAACGATCTGATAATGGTACACATATGTGAGAATTTTCGCGATGAAATATCATTTGTTGTGCCCGGTGCGAGAAAATAAAGGCGGCACTTATTTATGGCAGCAAAAAATCATAATACTTAGAACCGATTTTTTGTTTTTACACCTCACCGCAAATGTATTTCTTCACGAAACTTTGCACCTATGTGGAACATTAATATATGTCTCCACTCTATTTCTTCAAGACTTTTAGACTTGTTTTTGCGTTTTTCTTCGAATACACCGGTAGTAGGTGAGCTCGAGAGTCAAAGGAGATTTCATTATCGGAGCAAAATTTAAGAATATCAAATAAATTTTCCATATATAATCTTGTAATTGGAAAAACAAGGTTATAATTATTTATGGAATCATGAAACATGATTATAATAATCCACTACGATGCTAAACCATACATGCTCAAATCATCAAGCAAAGACCCCAACGTGCGCAGGTCCCACTACGGGAGACAGGCTAGACACCGACGGCTTGACCCCATCGGCGTATGCTAGGCCGACGGTGGCCGTCGAGATATACGCATGTCGACGTAGAATTGGGCTACGCCGGCAGCATTCGTCCCTGTATAGATAGGCCAATTTTTCTTAATTGTTTTCTGATTTTTTTTCAAACTTTTTTCCAACCTTTTTATTAGATTTTTTTTGCTAGTTAATCGCACTATAGACATATTTATATTTTCTCTAATCATTCCTAGTTTTAATTGAAATCGCTCTCTTCTACTAACACTTCCCGATCGGTCACCTATCGTCCATTTCAGCCCGATTAAATCCTTAGTTCCTTCCCTATTAGCTGACTAGAAACATAATAGTATCCAATCTATCCTGTTAACCCTTGGACCATCATGTCACAGTGCTTTATTTTGTGAATCCAAATAATAATTAACATTTTTGCCTTTATCCATTTAATAGTGAATAATTCATATCAACAAATCCGTAAATAAAAATTTGACAAATAATATGTATAAATTGATTTAAAAAATGGGAGATATCAAAATTTGACATTCGTATAATATTTTCCATCATGTATAGTACTTTACTAAGTGGGGTGTTTAGTGTATGGTATATGGTTACCCAACCAAATAGGTGTCGAAACTAAGGTTTATGGAGAAAAACATGTCAAACTTGGGCAAAAACTGACCAATCCATGTTGGAATGTGCCGAGATATGGAAATATTGAGCACAATGGTATTGCAAACAAAGAGAGACTTATGTTTGTGGAGTTGGTTGTGTAGTATAGGATCACTACGCAAGCAAATAAGCTATATTCTATGAAGATTCTTGGATTTTGGTACAAATTACAGGTGTTATGACCATATCCATGGCATAGTTTGTTAAAATGTGCCCATATTTTACACAAACAAAAATCTTGGAAGCACGAACAATATTGACGAAGAAAACTTCCTTTTCACTGGACACAGAAATCATTTGCCATTTTCCGAGTGAAAATGGTTTTTTTGTCAAGCACCATCCACAAATATATTGCAAAACTTTATGACTAAATTTTTGGAAATACTAGAATCTGTTCGCACAAATAACCAAATTGTTGTAACAGAAAAGGTTTACATCCGCCTCTTTTAAAAAAACACAAGTTTCGGTCGATTCAGCTAGAAACGGGACCAATTTGAACTACATGTGCCTCATAGTTATCTCATGATTTTTGGAAAAAATAATTGTTGGATGCACAACTACCTATTTTATCATATACACACCAAGAGTTCCTCAATATTCAAACCCTAGCTACGAACGGTCATACCCACCGTCTTGACTTTTTTGAGAAACGGCATACATAAAAAAAAATCAAAATGATGTAAGACCTTCGTGTGGTGTCATTATATATATCCTAGTATCAACAAGAAATAATAAACTCGGAATACGTCAGTTATATTGACAATGTGTTCACAGAAATGTAATATTTTCTATGAACATTCTTGGCTTTCGGGCCAAATGACGGGTGTTATGGCTACATCAATGACATAGTTTGATAAAATGTGCCCATATTATAAACAAACATGCATCTTGGAAGCATAGAAAATGTTTAAAAATGAAGTTTTTCTTTTCATTGCACCAAAAACCATTTTCTATTTTCCGAGTGTGAAAAAATGGTTTTTTTTGAAGCACCCCCACAAATATGTTGCAAAACTTTAGAAGATTTTTTTTTGAAAATACGAGACCATGTTATATGCACAAAATAACCAAATTACTACCTATGAATAGGTTTCCATCCACCTCTTTTGAAAAACACAAGTTTCTGCCGATTCTGGTGGAAACAGGTGAAATTTGAACTACAGATGTCTCGTAGTTTGCACACGATTTTCGAAAAAAATTCATTTTTATGTACACAACAACCTATTTAATACGCGATACACAAACTGTTTCTCAATATTCAACCCCTAGCTACGAATGGTCATGCGTGCCGTCTAAACTTTTTTTTAAATCGGCATAGAAAATTTTAAAAAATATAACTGATGTAAGACCATCACGTTGTGTCACTATATATGTCCTAGTATCCACAAAAAAATAAACATGGAATACGACAGTTATATTGAAAAGGTGTTCACATAAATGAGCTATCTTATACAAAGATTCTTGACTTTTGGGCCAAATGACGAGTGTTAATTATGGGCACATCCATGGCATTTTTTTAAAAATGTGCCCATATTATACACAAACACGCATCTTGGAAGCACGCACAATATTGAGGAATATGAAGCACCAATCACAGATATGTTGCAAAACTTGACGACTAAATTTTAAAAAAATACTAGACCATGTTATATGCAGAAATAACCAAATTTCTGTGTCTGAAAAGGTTTCCATCCACCTCTCTTTTAAAACACAAGTTTCTGCCAATTCAGCTCGAAGTGGGTCAAATTTGAACTATAGGTGCCTCGTAGTTTTCTCATTATTTTGGCAAAAATAATTCTTAGATCACACAACTACCTATTTCATCAGAGATACACCAAGAGTTTCTCAATATTCAACCCCTGGCTATGAACGGTCATGCCCACCGTCTTGACTTTTTTTTTGAAATCAACATAGAAAATTTAAGCAAAAAAAAATGATGTAAGACCTTCGCGTGGTGTCATTATATATTCTAGGTAGCCCCTAGAAACACCAAAAACAAACTTATACCAAAACTCTTCACAATATTCCTTCTAGTTCGGCCGAAGTGTGAGTTTCCACCTGTAAGTCCACAACCGACTAACTAGAGAAAAACTGACGAAGGTGAAAGCGCTAACATACCAGGGTGGAATCTTAGACATATACATATTTATCAAACGAGATTCTCATGTCCCGCGGCAGACCAACAAGCAACGACAGCTCAAAACACAATGCACACAATGATTCTAGCTCAGCTGCCTGAGGCCGTACACATACGATTATGGAAGAAGACGGCACAAGAGACCTCATGAGCGGAGGAGTGAGCCATTTGGTCACGGGGACAGCCGGCTAAGGGGCACACATGAGGAGGAGGGTCACGTGAGGGAATTCATCTCACCTGGGTCGTAAGTGGGGTAGGACGAGGGGCATGAGGCTACCAATCAAGCCTAGTAAACATGGTTTAATCTCAAAGTAGTTTCAGAGAAATAAGAAAAAAACTAAAATAAAATATCATGTCTAATCACCATTAGACTAAGACATAGGTCCCACGTGTTAACTTGATATTCTTTACTATAAAATGATGGGTATTTTTTTTCAAATACGATGCGAAACAGCATACGTTCCAATGAATACTAAACTATTTCAACACAGCTTCGACAAATTACATATTAACCAAATTTGAAGCGAACTTTAGGATGACTCAATGACCATACCTCACAAATGACACTTTACGTTGATCATATGTCATTTGGTAATTGACATAATTACTCATGATGTGGAAGACCGATAAGAAACCATAACATATATAAATATTTAATTATTCGGTACTACAACTAAAATCATCAATCATCCACTAACCGGTAGTCAAGAACAAAAGTCACACACTTACACTAAGCTAATAGCAAAAAAAACACCACCTTTCAGGCCAGGTTTCAAAAACCACCAAAGTAAAAATTGTTCTAGAAAAACACAGCTATATAATGGTAGATTATGTAACAAAAAACTCTGGTCAGCCCCTTGACATGCGTTAAGTGAGTTTATAACCGGTGGGTCCCGATGCCAAATCATTCATGACAACGCTTCTCAAATCTGGATTGTCTTGCAAAATATGCGTGGACCATGGTTGTTAATCATCTCTCTCTCTCCGAAAGGAAAAAATATCCTGTGTACCATCGTTCTCGCTACCTCTCAGCTCCATGGTGTCGGCAGCTCTCATCAGAGCGCCGCCGGTCATGACTGAGCTCGCCATTGTGGGGAAATGTTGTACCTTAAACGCATGATAGTGGGATCATATTCTCAGACTCCATTGTTGGTTAGTTTGATAAGGGTAAATTATTTATACTGCTTTTTTTTTCTTCCTTCAAATGATTATTTCCTTGTATCGGATTTTTTTAATATAAATTAGCGGAGATGATGTAGATAGAAAAATTTCAGTTTAAAATATGAACAATATTTAAAGTTCAATATATGACATTCGGTTTCCTACCATTAACAACAGATAGCTGCTATATGAGAATCTATTTCTAAGTTAAGCTCTTTTGATAATTTAAATTGGAGCATGCCAATGAAATGAATTCCATATACATATAAGTAAAGAAAATTATATAAAAAATTGTATTCATTTAGTTAGTAATTTTTTCACTCAGTCTAACAGTAGACAATATTTCTATTTAGTATTTATAAATATCCTGATACGTAGTTCTACATTGCACAAATGTTGAAAATATCTTCATAACTTTTATAGATTTCGATGTCTTCCTTAATTTTCAGTAAGACATTTTTTAATTATATGAAGTGTCCATAAGTGGTTTTTCTTAGTATATATCGTGATATAACTTGTTTG
Source organism: Alopecurus myosuroides (assembly GCA_028641055.1). Lineage (NCBI taxonomy): Eukaryota > Viridiplantae > Streptophyta > Magnoliopsida > Poales > Poaceae > Alopecurus > Alopecurus myosuroides. The sequence continues at coordinate 16,406,892 of CM054057.1, forward strand.
TGTTTATTAACTTCCACCTACGCGTGTGGTAAATATTCTATATTTATCATTTCTAGAGATTTTCCCATACTAATTGTACTATTGTTTGTCTATAAGTCTAGAGTCAAATTCAGTTAAAAGGTTTTGGTTCAATTTTTGGTATTTTTTAAAATATGGGTAGTCTGCACTTCTACGACCCATTTAACATGTTTTGGTTCAGTTTTATGAGTAAAATTCAGGTAATAATTATCGTTTCAACGTTAGTTGTCAATTTAAGTTAACACGTGTTCATTCCATCTCAGTTTCGTTAGTTAGCGCTTTAACCATCTTTTGAACATGTGGTGACCAATTTGAAATTGATGGCAGCTGTTTGTGTACTTGTTTTGAGAAGGTCTTGTGTAAGTATTTTTGAACTGGTACATAACAAGTACAGTAGTTTTTTCTGAAAATCATTAGAAGCATAATAGTAGTTGTGAAAAATAGGAGGATATGCAAAGCTTCCTGTTGGACGAATGCAACGAAGTCCCTTGTTCTATTTTCTCACTTTCCTTGTCATAATCTGCCCAACAACATTAGCTCATCTAGCCCCCTCAAATATCGTATTCCCAAGAAGCCGAACTGGCATGGCCGGTCCGCCGTGCAACACTCTCAAGAATTAGGATGTGAAAGGAACTCCCTCTCTCCCCTCTATCGGTTCCCTCACGCATCCAAATTCGTGACACGTGGAATTGACGCTGTTGTCCCCATTTTTCTCCACTTCGGTCGTTAACCAAGCTCCGTCCGTAATAGAGCTCGTTTTTTGCTTTCATATAAAGATATTTATTTTTTAAAAAAGTTTAAGCATTAAACCCAACCTCTCCATATCTAAGATGCAAAAAACCGCCACCCAATAGTTCCAAAAAAGTGTAGAAACGGAGGAATTACAATCATATAGAGGTAAAACTACTAATTCCTCCGGTGGACAAATCCGAAAACAAAGCGGCCATACATGTTGGATAAAACTATCTCGCGCCACTTTTTTCAGTCGTAAATATGGCTTTTTAAAAAGGTTTCGACACCTCGTTCGTTGTAATGTACACCACAAACGGAGAATATATGTGCACCAGTATAGTACCAGGAAACAGAGAAATTTTTATCATTAAAAATATAGTCATTCATATAAAGCCAAACCGATCATATTACGACTAGAAATCTCATCCTAATAAAAACACATCTGCAATAAACATGGGAGGATAGAAGCTAGAGACTATTTAGATAACTGGCCAAATAGAACGTGCAAACATACCTTAAAAAACGCAATACGTACTTCCATGCCAGTTTCCCATAACAAGGTTATCATTTGTTAAAGTGGCACCTTACAAAGATTTCACGCTAATATTTTTAGTTTCACTGGTATATTCATATATATGTTTTATTGTTGTCGACTGGAACTTCGGAATGGTCCAACACTCTATACATGGAATCCATCGAGCATTTACCATTCCCACATAACCGTCGCTATGGTATCCCCTTTATTACGGAAAATAATGTTAAGTGTCGGATATTGTTATCAGAGGGTGGTAATTCCTAACCAGTTATCCTCCCAGAATCTTATCTCTAATCCATCCTTCATGTTAAATACTCTAAATCAGAAGAAATGTTTCTTCGTCGACATTAGGCCAGCCAAAAAGTGAGAATCCCCAAGAAGGATCATAACTTTACAACATGCCATATTGATACCACGCTTCGAGAAAGCCCACTAGATTAAATTAGGTTGTTTCAATTCAGGTGCTAAGTATAATTCAGAAGAAAGACATGGCTACAAGCTAATGGTAACCAAACACACACACACACGCATGCACACACACACATACACACGCACGCACGCACTCAAACACACACTGTGGGGACCCTGGACTAGCACTACAAGAAATGTGTTGATACGAGACGTTCTCGCAATGACGGTGAATGATATCGTCATAAAGTTATGACGATTCTGTGCCAAATCGTCGTTAGCCATTAGAGGGGATCAAAACACTGAATTTTCACGATGATTTGGCTAAGAAACTTCATAATTTTATAAAATGATATCGTCATGAACCATCATGCACTTATTTCTAACCATTCACGACGAATTTAAATCGTCATTACATAGTAAATATGGATGTGTTGATATGACTAGACGAGCACATCATCAACTTTGCCTACGTGTCATGTCTATTGGATGGCATCAACCCCGCCTAAGTGTCATGTCTATTGTATGTCCACATAATCAATTTCCAAACACGTGTCATCTCCAACATGTGGCACCCGTCCTCTTAACTATCATTGACATGTGTGCCCACAAGCAACCTTTAGTCTAACCGCACACACATCGACTCGCATGTCATTGACATGTGGGACCCGTCCAGCTAGACAACACCTACGTGACATGTAGGATCTGCAAGAACTATGTAATCTAACAGCACACATCGACATGGCATGTGCGACCCGCAAGCACGTACTTAACACACAACGACCTGCCATGTGGGACCCGCCCGAAATCCAGTCAAATTCGGGACTAAAGTCGCAAAATAAGGCTGAGCGGGATTCGAACCCGTGACCTCACCATCACCACCACAGAGCCTAACCACTATGCCAAACATTACTTGTTGAAAACTCTGCGCACCGCACCGCACATACTTGACTCTGCCACAAGCGAACTTGGGCCACCAGACATGAGTGCAAGAACATGGGCCATGCTCTATCTCCGTCGCTGTGTGGGCTCAAATTCGTCCTATCAAGCAAGTGCTGGCATGGGCTCTAACAGGGATGGCTCGATTTTTTTTCGTTTTTTCTATTTTCATTTTCTATAATACAAATTTGGCCTTCAAATTAACCGAAATCAATTTTGAAAAAATATATAAATAATTTATAGTAATTATAGATCATTTTCAACCATTTTTTGAAAATATACAATCATATCCATGAGCATATATTTATTGAGACTTTAAGGGATTTTGAATTACGCTTTGGAGTCTAAACGGGGGACATGACCGTTCCTATATAAATGTTGAATATAGCAAAACAAATTGTATATCTCTGAAGAAATAGGTACTTTTGTATCTAAATATGATTTTTACAAAAAATCATGAGCAAACTACAAGGCACATGTAGTTCAAATTTGACCCGGTTTCAGCTAAATTGGCAGAAATTGGTCTTTTTTAAAAGAGGTGTATTTTGAGCTATTGAGAGGTACAAATTTGTTATTTGTAGCTCAAATATGACATAATATATTTATAATTTTACTTTGTACAATTTTGTAACATATTTTTGGTAGGTGCTTCACAAAAAAACCTTTTTTGACACTCCGAAAATGGAAAATGATGTTTTTATTCAATGAAAAATAAAATTTTCTTCGTGAACATTGTTAGTTGTTCCATTATGCATGCTTTTGTAGAATATGGGCACATTTGAACAAACTATGCCATGAGTTTGGCCATAACATCCGTCATTTGGCCCGAAACCCAAGAATCTTCGGAGGAGATAGCTCATGTATATGAACACCTTTTCAACCCAGTTGTCGTATTCCAAGTTTATTATTTTTTGTGGATACTAGGACATATATAATGACACCACGCGAAGGCTTTGCATCATTTCAAGATTTTTTGAATTTTCTGGAATTTTCTAAGCCGGTTTTAGGAAAAAGTCAAGACGGCGGGCATTACCTTTCGTATCTAGGGGATGAATATTGAGTAACTCTTGGTTTATCTGTGTTGAAATAGGTACTTGTGTACCTAAAAAGTATTTTTACAAAAAAACATGAGCAAGCTACAAGGTACGTGTAGTTCAAATTTCGCCCGGTTTCAGCTGAATCGGTAGAAATTGGTTTTTTTCAAAAGAGGTGTATTTTGAGCTATTGAGAGGTAGTAAATTTGTTATTTGTAGATCAAATATGACGTAATATATTTATAATTTTACTTTGTACAATTTTGTAACATATTTTTGGTAGGTGCTTCACAAAAAAACCTTTTTTTGACACTCCGAAAGTGGACAATGAGAACGAGTTGCTACAACGGTTGACGCGGGCAACCGATGAGTTCTGATGGAATTTGCACACGAGCAGTGAATTCTTAGTGGACTCTACGTACAAAGCTCTAATCCATCCCGACGTTCCAATCGATAATAGTAAAAAGATTTGGAAGATGAATATTCCACTAAAAAATAAAATTTTGGCGTGGTATCTTTGTCGAGGTGTGATTCTCACTAAGTATAATATTGTGAAACGGAATTCACTTGAAGTAAAAAGTGCATCTTCTACCACAAGAACGAGATGACTAAACGCTTATTATTAGAGTGTAAATTTACTGGTTCTATGTGGCCAATCATCCAAATTGGGTCTACCTTATACCCTACACGAAGCATTGCGGGTATTTTTGGGAATTGGCAGTTGGGTGAATCGTCGATGTGCCCGTGTACAGACGAAAAGGTTTTTCATGATAAGAATTCAGTTGTTATTCATGTTATCTACATGAGTACATCAACGCTTTGTTTTTTGTCACTGTTACAAAATATGGAGGATCGTGACTTGTTTATGGAGGTATGTAGAATCTGGAAGATACAACGATCAATTTTTCTCCCAACATGGGTGGCATCATAATTTGTGACTTGGTCCTCTATAACCATTGGCGTATTTTTAATTTCTCATCATGATATATAATTCGCTTTATTTATTTATTTTTCATACTGCTAAACATGTGTTGGCTTTGTGCATCCCACATATGCAGAGGCTGGGTATAGTTTTTAATGCTTTTTAAGTAATATAAAGCTCTCTTTTATCAAAAAAAATCCATAATTTTTTCCCAACATGCAGAGGTTGGGGCTAAACATTGTAAACAATTTGTCGTTTGTCGAATCCATGTACATTGCAAAATGAATTACCGAGATGGACGGAAGGCAAAGACAAAGGCGTCATGTGGCATCCCTTTTTGTCGCATTTCATCAAACCGAGACGCGGAAAATTCAGAAGGCAGGAGCAGACTAGATCACCTAGTTACAATTCATTCTTATTATAACGTAACTTACCAATATTAAAAAAATGACTATAATAATAATGTAAAATAGGCGAATAATAAGACATACAAGATAATCATTATTTTTGGTACCATCGAACAAGATCATCCAAATCACTCCTATGCTGAAGCTGAACAAGATCATCCTATTCCACTGCGCTTGTAAACCTCTAAAGCCCGCAACGTGCAGATCGCAAGCATACGAGGAACACTATTCAAACGAGGCAAACTCACAACAATATACATCTGTGTTCAGAACCATCTATTCTCTTGGTTGATTATTATCTTTACTATTAAATGTGAGTTCAACATAGATACGTCTCCACCATCTGCATCGCTCGCTGAATCTCCGCACGTCTTTCCTGGTTTAGGCTTCATCGAAGATTCGCTCCGAGAAGCCCAGCAAGCCCATCAATCGTTCCTTTCTCCTCAACCAAGAAAAGAAAACCCTTCCCCCTTCCCATCCTCACCTCGTTCTCTCTCTCCGAGCGGCCGTGCCGCGGTCGCCTCTGTCACCCACCTCGCTGGCCACCCCAACTCCTCCCACCACGGGAAGGATCTCTAATACTCAAGTTCCGCTTCTTCTGGAGATAGCGGATAACCACGTTGACGACGGAGGTGTTGGAGCATATAGGAGTGTTGGCCTCCATCGATGCTCGTGCTCGCTCTTGTAGACGTCCACGTGATGACGAGCAGCTGAGGGCAGGGGGACGAGCAAGGAAAGGCCAAGGTAGGCAAGGACCTCCAGTTGTGGCCTTGGTGGCTGACGGGGAAGACTAGGGCGAGGCGAGAGTGGCGCCCGGTGCCGCCTGCGGAAGGTAGGACGCGTGCGGCTGGAAGAAGCTCGACGCGGCCCTGGAACGGCGGGGAGGCAAAGAGGATTACCCATTGGTCGGTAGCCCGAGGTGCTTCTCGCGACGTCCACCCTGAGCTGCTTCTCGCAAGCACCATCTCCAGCTACTTCCCTTGGCCATGTCCCCGAGCTGCTTCCCTCAACCATGTCCTCGAGCTGATGCTTACCTCGGCCATATCCCCGAGCTGCTTCTCCTGCACTTTGCCCAGGTGGAACCCGATGTTTCTCCTCCTCTTCCTGATATACTATTTATCTGCCAATATTATTAAAATGTTTTGAAAGGTTTGAAGAAAAGAAGAAAGTTCTGGTTGAACGCGGACTCAAATTTTCAGAACAGACTCAGCGTATTCTGGAATTAATCAATGATGTGTGCACGTAATACACGGGCACATGTGCAGGTAATACATTGGCACATGGTGGCTCTAGAGCAACATATGAGCACATGTGTTATGTCTCCTTTTCATGTATTTGTTCCTTGATTTGGACATTTGGTGATGCATTAGTTGTACGAATAGAAGAATTTGAATCTAGAGTGTGTGAATTATCATTTTGTTTTTCTCATTGGATGGAAGCCAAATAAAGCCACGGCTTCGAGATTCATGAAGTTCATGAAAGTATTAGAGCATAAGCTGTTCTGACCCATATGAATGTGTCACCAAGGCTAGCTACCTTTTCTGCTTCATGCGTTTATCACTTCGTCGAACATACATATTTTCCCATAGTTTATCTTCTATTCTAGTTGTTGCAATAATTCGTTTGACAGAAACCTGTTCAATAATGGCCAACCAATTTTTCTTTAGGATCATAGACTAAGAACACAAAATTGACGATGAAGGTAAATTAATTCTGTATATTTTGCATTTGTCCCATTTGATAGAAATGGCATGTTGATATCATCCTAAAAAATAATAAAGTTTTAAAAGAAAACGCTAGCTGCATTGCATAAGTTGATGTTGTATACACTATGCTAATTTTGCATTTACATTCCTGTTGGTTTATTATGACATAAAAGAAGAAAAAAACTAAACATCAGGTGTATATATGGCCTGCACTGTCTAGAATTTGTTCCAGTACTAGATTTTGGACATGAGGCCTTACCTATCTATTAGATCAACGGACTAAATCAAACTAAATATGTGTATTTTATCTAATGTTGTTATGCTACAATCTTTGGGCTTGCAACTGAAAGTTTTGATTTATTCCTGAGATATTTACAGGTGACATTGCGGTCAAAAAGTTAGAAGGAAGACATGACATCCGGGATCTGGAATTGTAGTGAGAATTTTAGGCTTGCTCGGACATCCGTTGTTTAGGGCTAGAAGGATGACATGACTACTAGGGTCCAAAACTTAGAACGATGGCATGACATCCTTGGTCTGATACCTTCACAATGTTTAGGGGCTCAATATCAGGAACATGTCCAGATTGGTTTTGAATAGCTTCAATTTGGTTTCTGTCAAGGAAGTATTTGGTCTTAGATCCTACCTTTATAATCCAATGGTACATTGATCTGTTTGCAATTCAAGGTAATGGAGTCTGCAAGGCTGCCTTCCCTTACTCCCTCACAGTAGCATATTAGATGATAATTCTCTGATCGCAGCAAGGTTGGTGACACAAGGGATCATTCCACGACCCTCAACTAACTCACCTGACAGTGCTACCAGGTGCTTTCCTAATCAACAGAAAGTGGTTTCCTCTATTACTTATAGCTCCCTTTTGAATTCACTGACAGAAATGATTATTGATGCACTTTGTCGATGACTATGGATAAAAACAACTGGACGTGAGTTACATCTAATTATCTGTCTGGCCATCTCATATTATAACAAATCTTGCAAGATCGTAGTAGTCAGTTATACTTACGGTGGTTTGTGCGACATTCTCAATTGCGGTGCTCACTGGACATGTCCTTGCCGCTGCGTTACGGTGTGGTCAAACTGTTAGGCTCTCCTCCTCAAAGCAGTGAGCTCTCCACGGTGACCGCGAGCATGAGGAGGCGGCCGTTGTGAGTGACCGCGCGCACGGGAACATGGCAGATACCACAACAACGGCAACGACGTTCAGCTGACATACCTAGAACCCTGGAGCATGATGCCGAAGCACATGCCGGATCTCCCAGTGGTGCGCTTCCCCACAGTTTTATTTCGATGCATGTCACGTGTTGGCGCCAAGTAGTCTTTATCTTTCTATATCCCTATCATTTTCACACATGTGTACTGATACTCTATGATCTCCACACATAGCAGCAATGGATGGAGTGTAGCTTGGGTGCAACTTAATTATACATGTATTCTGTTTGTTATATGTAGTCCCAAAATGATGACGCTAACGATTGTGCATGTTCGCTTCAATTAAACTATAGCTTTTATTTGTCTCAGTTCTCCTGCAGGCAAAGCGGTGATGTTTCTTTCATATTGTTACTAGGTTCAGTATTGAGAAAATTCAGTACAAGAAGGTTATGTCTACAGTGTGGGATGTTGGACAAAAAAATATCTAAGGCCCTTTAGGATATATTTCATTCATAATATAGATGGCGTGGTATTGGATGTCCTTGCATTCCAGCAACTCGTGATTTCTTCCACAAGAAAATCGATTGGTTTAAGAAATAAATTGAAGGCGAGGAGTGCTGAGGTTTACTACATGTTCTGCCTTTACCTCTCATATATTTTAGATGCTTTTGTTATGTTTCTCCTGGAATTGTCTGCTTTGAATGATTATCTATCAGGCATGTTTCTCTCTAGATTGATGGAAAATTTTTTATTGCTTATTCTGGCGTCACAGTTATGTGAAACATGTATTTTTTTATATTAAAGATCTAGAAATGTCAAATTATTTTGGTAAATCATGAATAAAAATTAAAATATTTCTCCATGATACTATTCTATTTTAGTTAATCGTGTGCAAACATTTTAAGATGTCTCCGGGCGGTATTCTTAATCATCTATTTATTTATTTCCATGTCTTAATACTTAAGCATTTTTTTGATTGATTACCAAGTGATGGTGTAATCTACTCTTCAGTTCTTTAATTCTACGGAACGCGAGTGAGATTCTTTTAAGAAAATAAATAAATAAACACAATAGTTATTTTTCGAGAATTAAGGAGACGACACCAATATGTATTTCAATCCGCGAATATGTGGTGTCAAATGCAAAACTCTGGAGGTTAATTTGTTCAAATTCATGTGATATTTAAGGGTTTAGGTTTGTAGACTAGACACAATAAATTGATATTCTTTTGCTTATTGTGACAACCCATTGTAGATGTATCTTTAGAGTCCTTTTCCCTTGTTATTTTTGTTTTGCACACAGATCAACAATGGAGCTTTATGGCGAAATATTGACATTGTCGTCTTTGCTGCCATTTGCTATTGTGAGTTATCGCATAAATATTTGTTTGAATTATTGATGATGCTGGAGCGACTCGCCATTGATTTTGGTGATGTTGAGATAAAAGTACCGACAACAGGCTTCACTGTATGTATTTCATGACATTGTTGTGAGTGTATTCACGTATCAAACTTTGCACTTCACTGCAGACCATGACGATGGTATATGTTTTGTGAAAAATTTACCTGGATTTGCTCTCTTTATTTATGTTGATATATTTTCATGCACGTGAATTCTTTGTTTCATGTAATTTGTACTGATTGATAAGGAATTGTTATTTCTTCCCTTTTGTTACCGATCTTCCCCGAATATGGTCTTCCGAATCTTGTGGCGGAAAGGATCATTGTGCGTATGGATGTTATCGCATTTATTTATTAGTCCACACATTGTACTTTTCTGGTAAAAACTTCATTTGTATGATTTTTGTTTCCTTTTTAGATATAAGACCATTATTCAATGGACCCATCCGGTGGAGATATTTTATGCATGAAATGAAAAAAAGATAGATAGAGATATTATGTTTACACATGTGGAAAAAATTGTCCGTAAATAGTCCACGTGCGCTCTCAACATTTAACGATCGGGATTCTCATGTCCTCGCATACGTGGCAGACCAGCAACGAAACGGCAGCTCAAAACACAATGCACGGTGATGTTGGCGTGGCCTGCGGTGGGACTTCCTCATCCCGAGTACACTGAGCAATGTCTGCACGAAACCTCCCGACGGCCTAGGCTGGCACCCTCGCCTGGTCCCCTGCGGCTGGAACGACGGGTAGTATAGTATGACGGCGTTGGCGTGATGACCGGCAGTAGCGTAGTAGCGTTAGGGGTGCTACTCTCATTGTTGGTGGTGGCGGCGGCGGCGTGTTTGGGCGTGCCGGGCACGGATTCCCACAGGAAAGGAACGACTGCGGGGCACTCGCTGTAGTCTGCGGGGCCCCGTACATGGTGTCGCTCTCCTTGGTGGTGGTGATCGCGGCGGCGTGTTTGGGCGTGCCGGGTACTGACTCCCACAGGAACGGAACGGCGACGGGGCACTGGCTGTAGTACTACATGGTGTCGCTTTCCTTGGTGGTGGTGGTCGCGGCGGCGTGTTTGGGCGTGCCGGGCATGGACTCCCACAGGAATGGAACCGCGCCAGGGTGCAGGCTGTAATCCATGGTTTCGCTCTCGTTGGGTGTGGTGGCCGCGGCGGCGTGTTTGGGCGTGCCGGGCACGGCCTCCCACCGGAAGGGAACGCCGGGGTGCAGGCCGTAGTACATGGTGAAAGACGCCTCCTTCCCGTTGCCGTCCGCCTGACTTGGTGGAGATGGGCAGCTGCTTTGAGCCTTTGACTTGCCCTGTTTCCTCTCCGCGACTTGCTCCCGCGAAATAGGCAGCGGCAGCGTTTTCGTCACCGAGTCGGATACCAACAACTTTTAGAGCGGATTATCATGTCCAATTCAGTTTCGAATCGGAAACCAACCCAGCGCGCGCGCTGTCTTATTTTTGTGGGAGTCATGGGTTTCCCTATGTGGCGCATAAAGCGAGCGCTACCGCTCCGCTCGCCCAGATCGGTCCACTGTTGGGCCGGCTTTGGTTAGCTCATTAACATGTGAGATTTTTTTATCTTTTTTTTTAAATGTTTTTTTTTCTGGATTATGTCTCATTTTTCTAAACCCAAAAAAATATTCTAAATATGAACCATTATATAAAATGAACAATTTTGAATCTGAATGATTCTAAAAAGCGAAAAAATTTCAAATATGAACAATTTTCAAAAGTAAACAAATTATTGAAACGAACAATTTTCAAATATGAACGGTTTTTAAATCTGAACAAATTTTGAAAATGAACAAAATTTTAAGATGAACAATTTACAAATATGAACGATTTTTAAAATCTGAAGAATTTTTAAATGAGCAAATTTCAAAATCGAACGTTTTTTTCGTTTGAACAAATTTTAAATTCGAATAATTTTCAAATTTGAACATTTTTTAAATTAGAACAGTTTTCAAAACGAATATGTTTGAATAAAAATAAAATAAAACTAACAACAAATAATAAAACAGAAAAAAAACAAAAAAGAAAGAAAATAAAATAGAAACAAAAACAGAAAATAAAAGAAAAATGAAAAAAAGGAGACAATAAAAGGATACAAAAGGCACCATACACACGAACTTGTGTTGTAGTCAGGTGGTTGGACTCTCACCCCACGCTGTGAAGGTCGCAGGTTCGAGCCCCAACCCCCACGCGAAGTGCAACCTTTCTATTTATTTCTTTTCCGATTCTGAACAGTTTAATGGGTCGTCCCATTTAAATACGAACGCGGGCGAGTCCTTATAGAATTCGCAATGAGCGCTATATAGAGATTGCGGAAGTCATGGAAGCACGCTTGTCTTTCCCGTCACCGAATAATTTTACTTGGTGAGGCCCAGCCCAACCCAACCCAACCTAGGCCCATTGGCGAGACTATCTTGTCGCGATATTATTGGCTTACCTATACAGCGCCGGACCGCCACCGCTTCTTCAGTTCCTCACCATAAAAATTTAAGAGACCCTATATCAAGGGAAACGCTTCATTGCCCCCTGACGCTGCCGACATGCGTCCTCTCGCGCGAGACATAAATCCATGCGCGGGTCTGGCCCATGGCTCACCATGACGCTGCCGGCCTTTTCTCCTCCACTTGTTCTCTCTGGATGACGGAAATGAGCTTATTTAGTTGCACCAACCACGTGACATAGAGAGCGCTCGCCACTCCATCATGTTCATTTCGTTAGACTTTTTGCTAAAATAGCACAACTTTTTGCTGCAAGTTTTATAAACTTTTTCTATGGTAGTATAAATTGTTTGCTAAAAATATTTTCGGCGAGAGTCTCCGGCTATGTATCCGATGAAGTGAGCTTTTTTGCTACAATCGAAAACCTTTTTTGTTATAATTGTATTTCGATATTGCTATCGTAGTACAAAGTTTTTGCTACAATCTCGTCGGCGAAGTCAAATGTTTCGCTACAATAGCACTTTTTTTTGCTGTACAAAATGTTTGCTACCATGTTTTCAACGAGGCCAGTCTTATTTCTGGCATATTTTGTCCAGAATATTTTCTTGCTACACTACAGCTAAATCGGGAAGTTGTGCAACAAAAACGGGAGTTATGCAGAAAAACGGAAAGTTGTGCGGCAATATCGGGTTTTTGGGACTTTTCTTGGGGACACGTGTCAGGTAGAGGAGGAGTGGATTAGAATTTCCTCCCCCTAGAGGACGCTCCGCGGGGGCCTTATACCAATGTATAGTTTATTATGGCTAGTATCTAAATTAATGATTTTGATTACATGCATGAATGCATATGATTAGGGTATAATCTATTTTTGCCTAAGGCCGTGTGCAATGGTTATTTATATCTTAAAGCGTGGGCAGCTGATGGCTACAATACGTTGCCATGTTATCTATAATCAGGTTATAGCAAACATGTATAATAGTTGGATATATAAGAACTATTTCGTCAACACGTGGCCCATCTTACGGTGTCACAAAGTGTCTATGAGCACGTGCAAGAGCTAGCTACTATCTTGCAGCCCGCTTCTATTCTCTCTCCCTTCTCTCTCATCCAGTAAGCACGAATATATTATTTAATTGCTTATAACATGCATTTATGTCCTTATTGTACTTGTTCTTAGCCAAGATACAGTCTCCTTCTATCTCTTTATTAATTGTTATGCTACATAAGCAATTTTCCTAGGATACAACGCTAAGAAAGCTACATTGGCGCAGGCCTTACTGACGTTCGTACGTCGCTATTACCCCCCTCCCCCACGTTTTTGGAGAATTCACCAGCACTCCACGTATAGGGGCTCAATTGAAAAACAACTCGAAATCCCACCCGTCTCCACCCGAGCCCCTTTCTCTCCTCTGAGTAGCAGCAGTGACTGGAGGAAAGAAGATTCAGAGGTGCCGCCGTCGTGGGGAGGGAGAGGTAGGACCCGAGGATAGAGCCAATCTGCCGCTGGAATGGCTTACAAGGATGTACGCCGTCGAGGCGTCGTAACTCGATGCGCAGCTGGCCGCGGAAGTACACGCGCTGAACCACGACGCGCATGCCTCCGCGCTTCTCGCCACCAACCTGTAGCCCAACCAAAGAACACCATAATGCATCACCCGGCGCCCAGTAATGCCTCTCGGTTAGACCTCGCGAGATGTTCCACATCATGACAGCAAACGCCCAGTAACACCTCTCGTTTCGAAGTCGCGAGATTGTGCGCCGCATGGAAGCAGTCAACCACCAGTGGCTCCTGTCAAACTGGCGGTGGTGCATCCATGGGAGAGGACGGCACTTTGTGATGGTGATGGTGATGTCTTAGCAGAACTTGGCGCATGCCTCGAACATCTCCGCCCGTCAGGGAATCCCACGAATCCGATGACATCGTCGTCGCCACACCCGGATTCGGCGCACATGGCTTGCAGAAGCAGGGATTTGGAGTGTAAAGGAAACTGCGGAGGAACCATAATCTTTGTAAAGATTTTTCAATATTCTAACACTGAACAAGAGCCAAGATATCGTTCCATGACATTGTACCAGATTGAAACAGATATGAATCTAGTACTTGTATCATCCAATACCTTGTCGAGATGATAGAGGCACTTACCTACCAGGATCTGCTGGTCGGTGGACTCTCATCCGCAACCCCTATTCTTTGTTTATTTTATGAGATAGTCATGATCTAATGATCCCAAGCTAAAGCATTGCAATGACAGTCATAGTTTTTGGTCTCGTTCGTCTACCTTCGAGGCATGGTTTAAAAAACGAACCGATAATCGAACCGGCATAGCTGTCGGTTCGGGTCTTCACTGGTTGGGCCATCGGTTGATAGGTTCATTTGCGACAAATAACCGAAATATTTAAGCTAATTTTTCAAAATTTTGACCTCGGAACAATTAAATACACATAATATTTGGTTCAATGCACCAAAAAATAAAAACTTGTCGCTAACATAGATGGTTATCGAGCTTGTAGTGGACCTTGAGTCAAGGTAAATGGTTGAATTCCTAGTTTATACACCATTTGAAATTAAATTTTCTGTTTTTTTTACAAAAGACAAAGTCTTCTTAAAAATCGGACAAGGCTACGGTTCCCGGTTTATCCGGTCAAACCATCGGTCCTGTTTGTTTTTTAAAACTAGGCTTCGGGGAAAATAATGTATGTTACCCCTCCTCTCACGTCGTTTGCTGAATGATTTATCATTTGAAGTTTGAGTTGCCAGATTTTCCAAAGCTACTAATAGTGTAAAATAATTGAAATTGGCACCAACGAACGATTTATCATCTGATGTTTAAGTGAAAGTCTAATCTCGTCGCAGGCTGGGGCTGGTATACATCGGACTCTGTAATGGTTTTGCAACTGTTTAGGTCGTGAACGAATTGTCCGGAAGAACCATGTTTTCTCCACAATCTACTGCAAATGCACTTGCCTAATGCAACAGTACTTGGTTCTGTTTGTGGGATTACGTCGATTCCTACAATGTAACAACCCTTTGATAGCTACTACATACAAGTGTAAACGCTTTACAGAATTTTCCGAAAGTAAATTGGTAGAAAATACTAAGGTACATATGTTCCTAATATGAGTTTATTAGTTAATGGGAATAAACTTACAGTACATGCAACTAACTAATGCTTCAGTCTTCACATGATTCTTTTATTTGTTGATTTTCAAATGAAGTTGGCCTACATATATAATTATCTTCTAAGATATCTATTTTGTGGACAAAGAGATGGATGGCGCGAGTGAAAATCCGGGATGTCGCTGGAGAAGAAGTCGGTATTTTGGCAGCACGCTAAAAAGGCGTTATGTATGTCATGATCAACAATCGGATTTGTTAAAGATAACTTCCGTGAAACTAAAAGCCAACTTCTATTTTTTATATTTTTGTTCCTATAAATTTATAGAGAAATCTAAAAAGATAAACTTCATTGCGTTTAGGAACATTACCAATTTTGAATGTTCAGTATCAATTCAATTCGTAGCATCAAGAAAATATTTGTCCTATTAGAATCCATTTTGAATTTAAGTAATTTTAAAAACTTTGATGGGAAAATGTTGCTCCAACGAATTCCATGTGAGCATAAGTAAAGAAAAATAGATGAAAGAATCATATACAATCAGGAGATTTTTTCTGCTACAAGGTCTAACATAATTCAATATCTTAAGAGAGAGTTCTACAACACATTAGTGTAGAAAATTCCTTCATGCATCTTTCTAGTTTATGATTTCTTTCTTAATTTAATAAAAAAATTATAATTGTATGAGTTAAGTGGGTTGTCCTTCTATCTCATGTGATATCACTTGATAGTGTTTACTTGTTTTTGCCTTCTTTTGTGGTAAAATTCTTCCCCATTTACCAGGTATGGTTAATTATTGGCTAGGAGAGTGTGTGTTACCCCTGTGATCACTTAACTAACTTATTTGTAGCTTCTAAAAAAAATTAATTAATCGATCGTGAGGATTATAAGATTTGTAGTGATGTTTTGCGGAAAAATATATAGTAGTACTATCGTATTAGGGCACCATTTTGAATTCGAAGCTCACATGCTCCTGAATTATTTTGTAATTATAAAAATGACCACCCGAGCGTACGCATGCGCACCATAAGTAGTAGTACATGTGTGATCTTAAGGATGGAAAACTTATGGACATCCTTACAACTATTCCTAGATGTGAGAATCTACAATTGTTCAGGACTCTTGGACGACTATATCGAATCTGCTGCCTGATGAGTCATGATCCCGATCCTCTCATGTATGGTCCTCGTTATATTCATAGACTACGTAGGACAGTTTTTTAAATTCTGCAGTGTATACCAACCAATATATAGTAGTAGTATTTTATGAGAGCAACATTTTTATTCCCAAATTACCTGCTCCTGACTGTTTTGAAATTCATAAATGAAAACACTTAAAAAATATCTGATAATTCGGCTGCAACGATCTGATAATGGTACACATATGTGTGAATTTTCGAGATGAAATATCATTTGTTGTGCCCGGTGCGAGAAAATAAAGGCGGCACTTATTTATGGCAGCAAAAAATCATAATACTTAGCACCGATTTTTTGTTTTTACACCTCACCGCAAATGTATTTCTTCACGAAACTTTGCACCTATGTGGAACATTAATATATGTCTCCACTCTATTTCTTCAAGACTTTTAGACTTGTTTTTGCGTTTTTCTTCGAATACACCGGTAGTAGGTGAGCTCGAGAGTCAAAGGAGATTTCATTATCGGAGCAAAATTTAAGAATATCAAATAAATTTTCCATATATAATCTTGTAATTGGAAAAACAAGGTTATAATTATTTATGGAATCATGAAACATGATTATAATAATCCACTACGATGCTAAACCATACATGCTCAAATCATCAAGCAAAGACCCCAACGTGCGCAGGTCCCACTACGGGAGACAGGCTAGACACTGACGGCTTGACCCCATCGGCGTATGCTAGGCCGACGGTGGCCGTCGAGATATACGCATGTCGACGTAGAATTGGGCTACGCCGGCGGCATTCGTCCCTGTATAGATAGGCCAATTTTTCTTAATTGTTTTCTGATTTTTTTTCAAACTTTTGTCCAACATTTTTTTATTAGATTTTTTTTGCTAGTTAATCGCACTATAGACATATTTATATTTTCTCTAATCATTCCTAGTTTTAATTGAAATCGCCCTCTTCTACTAACACTTCCCGATCGGTCACCTATCGTCCATTTCAGCCCGATTAAATCCTTAGTTCCTTCCCTATTAGCTGACTAGAAACATAATAGTATCCAATCTATCCTGTTAACCCTTGGACCATCATGTCACAGTGCTTTATTTTGTGAATCCAAACAATTATTTAAGTAAAAAATAATAACTAATAATAATCTTGAATTCAAATAATAATTAACATTTTTGCCTTTATCCATTTAATAGTGAATAATTCATATAACCAAATCCGTAAATAAAAATTTGACAAATAATATGTATAAATTGATTTAAAAAAGGGAGATATCAAAATTTGACATTCGTATAATATTTTCCATCATGTATAGTACTTTACTAAGTGGGGTGTTTAGTGTATGGTATATGGTCACCCAACCAAATAGGTGTCGAAACTAAGGTTTATGGACAAAAACATGTCAAACTTGGGAAAAAACTGACCAATCCATGTTGGAATGTGCCGAGATATGGAAATATTGAGCACAATGGTATTGCAAACAAAGAGAGACTTATGTTTGTGGAGTTGGTTGTGTAGTATAGGATCACTACGCAAGCAAATAAGCTATATTCTATGAAGATTCTTGGATTTTGGTACAAGTTACAGGTGTTATGACCATATCCATGGCATAGTTTGTTAAAATGTGCCCATATTTTACACAAACAAAAATCTTGGAAGCACGAACAATATTGACGAAGAAAACTTCCTTTTCACAGGACACAGAAATCATTTGCCATTTTCCGAGTGAAAATGTTTTTTTGTCAAGCACCATCCACAAATATATTGCAAAACTTTATGACTAAATTTTTGGAAAATACTCGAATCTGTTCGCACAAATAACCAAATTGTTGTAACAGAAAAGGTTTACATCCGCCTCTTTTAAAAAAACACAAGTTTCGGTCGATTCAGCTAGAAAAGGGACCAATTTGAACTACATGTGCCTCATAGTTATCTCATGATTTTTGGAAAAAATAATTGTTGGATGCACAACTACCTATTTTATCATATACACACCAAGAGTTCCTCAATATTCAAACCCTAGCTACGAACGGTCATACCCACCGTCTTGACTTTTTTGAGAAACGGCATACATAAAAAAAAATCAAAATGATGTAAGACCTTCGTGTGGTGTCATTATATATATCCTAGTATCAACAAGAAATAATAAACTCGGAATACGTCAGTTATATTGACAATGTGTTCACAGAAATGTAATATTTTCTATGAACATTCTTGGCTTTCGGGCCAAATGACGGGTGTTATGGCTACATCAATGACATAGTTTGATAAAATGTGCCCATATTATAAGCAAACATGCATCTTGGAAGCATAGAAAATGTTTAAAAATGAAGTTTTTCTTTTCATTGCACCAAAAACCATTTTCTATTTTCCGAGTGTGAAAAAATGGTTTTTTTTGAAGCACCCCCACAAATATGTTGCAAAACTTTAGAAGATTTTTTTTTTGAAAATACGAGACCATGTTATATGCACAAAATAACCAAATTACTACCTATGAATAGGTTTCCATCCACCTCTTTTGAAAAACACAAGTTTCTGCCGATTCTGGTGGAAACAGGTGAAATTTGAACTACAAATGTCTCGTAGTTTGGACACGATTTTCGAAAAAAATTCATTTTTATGTACACAACAACCTATTTAATACGAGATACACAAACTGTTTCTCAATATTCAACCCCTAGCTACGAATGGTCATGCGTGCCGTCTAAACTTTTTTTTAAATCGGCATAGAAAATTTTAAAAAATATAACTGATGTAAGACCATCACGTTGTGTCACTATATATGTCCTAGTATCCACAAAAAAATAAACATGGAATACGACAGTTATATTGAAAAGGTGTTCACATAAATGAGCTATCTTATACAAAGATTCTTGACTTTTGGGCCAAATGACGAGTGTTAATTATGGGCACATCCATGGCATGTTTTTAAAAATGTGCCCATATTATACACAAACACGCATCTTGGAAGCACGCACAATATTGAGGAATATGAAGCACCAATCACAGATATGTTGCAAAACTTGACGACTAAATTTAAAAAAAATACTAGACCATGTTATTTGCAGAAATAACCAAATTTCTGTGTCTGAAAAGGTTTCCATCCACCTCTCTTTTAAAACACAAGTTTCTGCCAATTCAGCTCGAAGTGGGTCAAATTTGAACTATAGGTGCCTCGTAGTTTTCTCATTATTTTGGCAAAAATAATTCTTAGATCACACAACTACCTATTTCATCAGAGATACACCAAGAGTTTCTCAATATTCAACCCCTGGCTATGAACGGTCATGCCCACCGTCTTGACTTTTTTTTGAAATCAACATAGAAAATTTAAGCAAAAAAAATGATGTAAGACCTTCGCGTGGTGTCATTATATATTCTAGGTAGCCCCTAGAAACACCAAAAACAAACTTATACCAAAACTCTTCACAATATTCCTTCTAGTTCGGCCGAAGTGTGAGTTTCCACCTGTAAGTCCACAACCGACTAACTAGAGAAAAACTGACGAAGGTGAAAGCGCTAACATACCAGGGTGGAATCTTAGACATATACATATTTATCAAACGAGATTCTCATGTCCCGCGGCAGACCAACAAGCAACGACAGCTCAAAACACAATGCACACAATGATTCTAGCTCAGCTGCCTGAGGCCGTACACATACGATTATGGAAGAAGACGGCACAAGAGACCTCATGAGCGGAGGAGTGAGCCATTTGGTCACGGGGACAGCCGGCTAAGGGGCACACATGAGGAGGAGGGTCACGTGAGGGAATTCATCTCACCTGGGTCGTAAGTGGGGTAGGACGAGGGGCATGAGGCTACCAATCAAGCCTAGTAAACATGGTTTAATCTCAAAGTAGTTTCAGAGAAATAAGAAAAAAACTAAAATAAAATATCATGTCTAATCACCATTAGACTAAGACATAGGTCCCACGTGTTAACTTGATATTCTTTACTATAAAATGATGGGTATTTTTTTCAAATACGATGCGAAACAGCATACGTTCCAATGAATACTAAACTATTTCAACACAGCTTCGACAAATTACATATTAACCAAATTTGAAGCGAACTTTAGGATGACTCAATGACCATACCTCACAAATGACACTTTACGTTGATCATATGTCATTTGGTAATTGACATAATTACTCATGATGTGGAAGACCGATAAGAAACCATAACATATATAAATATTTAATTATTCGGTACTACAACTAAAATCATCAATCATCCACTAACCGGTAGTCAAGAACAAAAGTCACACACTTACACTAAGCTAATAGCAAAAAAAACACCACCTTTCAGGCCAGGTTTCAAAAACCACCAAAGTAAAAATTGTTCTAGAAAAACACAGCTATATAATGGTAGATTATGTAACAAAAAACTCTGGTCAGCCCCTTGACATGCGTTAAGTGAGTTTATAACCGGTGGGTCCCGATGCCAAATCATTCATGACAACGCTTCTCAAATCTGGATTGTCTTGCAAAATATGCGTGGACCATGGTTGTTAATCATCTCTCTCTCTCCGAAAGGAAAAAAATATCCTGTGTACCATCGTTCTCGCTACCTCTCAGCTCCATGGTGTCGGCAGCTCTCATCAGAGCGCCGCCGGTCATGACTGAGCTCGCCATTGTGGGGAAATGTTGTACCTTAAACGCATGATAGTGGGATCATATTCTCAGACTCCATTGTTGGTTAGTTTGATAAGGGTAAATTATTTATACTGCTTTTTTTTACTTCCTTCAAATGATTATTTCCTTGTATCGGATTTTTTTAATATAAATTAGCGGAGATGATGTAGATAGAAAAATTTCAGTTTAAAATATGAACAATATTTAAAGTTCAATATATGACATTCGGTTTCCTACCATTAACAATAGATAGCTGCTATATGAGAATCTATTTCTAAGTTAAGCTCTTTTGATAATTTAAATTGGAGCATGCCAATGAAATGAATTCCATATACATATAAGTAAAGAAAATTATATAAAAAATTGTATTCATTTAGTTAGTAATTTTTTCACTCAGTCTAACAGTAGACAATATTTCTATTTAGTATTTATAAATATCCTGATACGTAGTTCTACATTGCACAAATGTTGAAAATATCTTCATAACTTTTATAGATTTTGATGTCTTCCTTAATTTTCAGTAAGACATTTTTTAATTATATGAAGTGTCCATAAGTGGTTTTTCTTAGTATATATCGTGATATAACTTGTTTATGTTTATTAACTTCCACCTACGCGTGTGGTAAATATTCTATATTTATCATTTCTAGAGATTTTCCCATACTGATTGTACTATTGTTTGTCTATAAGTCTAGAGTCAAATTCAGTTAAAAGGTTTTGGTTCAATTTTTGGTATTGTTTAAAGTATGGGTAGTCTGCACTTCTACGACCCATTTAACATGTTTTGGTTCAGTTTTATGAGTAAAATTCAGGTAATAAGTATCGTTTCAACGTTAGTTGTCAATTTAAGTTAACACGTGTTCATTCCATTTCAGTTTCGTTAGTTAGCGCTTTAACCATCTTTTGAACATGTGGTGACCAATTTGAAATTGATGGCAGCTGTTTGTGTACTTGTTTTGAGAAGGTCTTGTGTAAGTATTTTTGAACTGGTACATAACAAGTACAGTAGTTTTTTCTGAAAATCATTAGAAGCATAATAGTAGTTGTGAAAAATAGGAGGATATGCAAAGCTTCCTGTTGGACGAATGCAACGAAGTCCCTTGTTCTATTTTCTCACTTTCCTTGTCATAATCTGCCCAACAACATTAGCTCATCTAGCCCCCTCAAAGATCGTATTCCCAAGAAGCCGAACTGGCATGGCCGGTCCGCCGTGCAACACTCTCAAGAATTAGGATGTGAAAGGAACTCCCTCTCTCCCCTCTATCGGTTCCCTCACGCATCCAAATTCGTGACACGTGGAATTGACGCTGTTGTCCCATTTTTCTCCACTTCGGTCGTTAACCAAGCTCCGTCCGTAATAGAGCTCGTTTTTTGCTTTCATATAAAGATATTTATTTTTTTAAAAAGTTTAAGCATTAAACCCAACCTCTCCATATCTAAGATGCAAAAAACCGCCACCCAATAGTTCCAAAAAAGTGTAGAAACGGAGGAATTACAATCATATAGAGGTAAAACTACTAATTCCTCCGGTGGACAAATCCGAAAACAAAGCGGCCATACATGTTGGATAAAACTATCTCGCGCCACTTTTTTCAGTCGTAAATATGGCTTTTTAAAAAGGTTTCGACACCTCGTTCGTTGTAATGTACACCACAAACGGAGAATATATGTGCACCAGTATAGTACCAGGAAACAGAGAAATTTTTATCATTAAAAATATAGTCATTCATATAAAGCCAAACCGATCATATTACGACTAGAAATCTCATCCTAATAAAAACACATCTGCAACAAACATGGGAGGATAGAAGCTAGAGACTATTTAGATAACTGGCCAAATAGAACGTGCAAACATACCTTAAAAAACGCAATACGTACTTCCATGCCAGTTTCCCATAACAAGGTTATCATTTGTTAAAGTGGCACCTTACAAAGATTTCACGCTAATATTTTTAGTTTCACTGGTATATTCATATATATGTTTTATTGTTGTCGACTGGAACTTCGGAATGGTCCAACGCTCTATACATGAAATCCATCGAGCATTTACCATTCCCACATAACCGTCGCTATGGTATCCCCTTTATTACGGAAAATAATGTTAAGTGTCGGATATTGTTATCAGAGGGTGGTAATTCCTAACCAGTTATCCTCCCAGAATCTTATCTCTGATCCATCCTTCATGTTAAATACTCTAAATCAAAAGAAATGTTTCTTCGTCGACATTAGGCCAGCCAAAAAGTGAGAATCCCCAAGAAGGATCATAACTTTACAACATGCCATATTGATACCACGCTTCGAGAAAGCCCACTAGATTAAATTAGGTTGTTTCAATTCAGGTGCTAAGTATAATTCAGAAGAAAGACATGGCTACAAGCTAATGGTAACCAAACACACACACACACGCATGCACACACACACACATACACACGCACGCACGCACTCAAACACACACTGTGGGGACCCTGGACTAGCACTACAAGAAATGTGTTGATACGAGACGTTCTCGCAATGACGGTGAATGATATCGTCATAAAGTTATGACGATTCTGTGCCAAATCGTCGTTAGCCGTTAGAGGGGATCAAAACACTGAATTTTCACGATGATTTGGCTAAGAAACTTTATAATTTTATAAAATGATATCGTCATGAACCATCATGCACTTATTTCTAACCATTCACGACGAATTTAAATCGTCATTACATAGTAAATATGGATGTGTTTATATGACTAGACGAGCACATCATCAACTTTGCCTACGTGTCATGTCTATTGGATGGCATCAACCCCGCCTAAGTGTCATGTCTATTGTATGTCCACATAATCAATTTCCAAACACGTGTCATCTCCAACATGTGGCACCCGTCCTCTTAACTATCATTGACATGTGTGCCCACAAGCAACCTTTAGTCTAACCGCACACACATCGACCTGGCATGTCATTGACATGTGGGACCCGTCCAGCTAGACAACACCTACGCGACATGTAGGATCTGCAAGAACTATGTAATCTAACAGCACACATCGACATGGCATTTGCGACCCGCAAGCACGTACTTAACACACAACGACCTGCCATGTGGGACCCGCCCGAAATCCAGTCAAATTCGGGACTAAAGTCGCAAAATAAGGCTGAGCGGGATTCGAACCCGCGACCTCACCATCACCACCACAGAGCCTAACCACTATGCCAAACATTACTTGTTGAAAACTCTGCGCACCGCACCGCACATACTTGACTCTGCCACAAGCGAACTTGGGCCACCAGACATGAGTGCAAGAACATGGGCCATGCTCTATCTCCATCGCTGTGTGGGCTCAAATTCGGCCTATCAAGCAAGTGCTGGCATGGGCTCTAACAGGGATGGCTCGATTTTTTTTCGTTTTTTCTATTTTCATTTTCTATAATACAAATTTGGCCTTCAAATTAACCGAAATCAATTTTGAAAAAATATATAAATAATTTATAGTAATTATAGATCATTTTCAACCATTTTTTGAAAATATACAATCATATCCATGAGCATATATTTATTGAGACTTTAAGGGATTTTGAATTACGCTTTGGAGTCTAAACGGGGGACATGACCGTTCCTATATAAATGTTGAATATCGCAAAACAAATTGTATATCTCTGAAGAAATAGGTACTTTTGTATCTAAATATGATTTTTACAAAAAATCATGAGCAAACTACAAGGCACATGTAGTTCAAATTTGACCCGGTTTCAGCTAAATCGGCAGAAATTGGTCTTTTTTAAAAGAGGTGTATTTTGAGCTATTGAGAGGTACAAATTTGTTATTTGTAGCTCAAATATGACATAATATATTTATAATTTTACTTTGTACAATTTTGTAACATATTTTTGGTCGGTGCTTCACAAAAAAACCTTTTTTGACACTCCGAAAATGGAAAATGATGTTTTTATTCAATGAAAAATAAAATTTTCTTCGTGAACATTGTTAGTTGTTCCAT
This sequence comes from Alopecurus myosuroides, assembly GCA_028641055.1. Lineage (NCBI taxonomy): Eukaryota > Viridiplantae > Streptophyta > Magnoliopsida > Poales > Poaceae > Alopecurus > Alopecurus myosuroides. Next base: position 16,431,503 of record CM054057.1, read on the forward strand.
TATGCATGCTTTTGGAGAATATGGGCACATTTGAACAAACTATGCCATGAGTTTGGCCATAACATCCGTCATTTGGCCCGAAACCCAAGAATCTTCGGAGGAGATAGCTCATGTATATGAACACCTTTTCAACCCAGTTGTCGTATTCCAAGTTTATTATTTTTTGTGGATACTAGGACATATATAATGACATCACGCGAAGGCTTTGCATCATTTCAAGATTTTTTGAATTTTCTGGAATTTTCTAAGCCGGTTTTAGGAAAAAGTCAAGACGGCGGGCATTACCTTTCGTATCTAGGGGATGAATATTGAGTAACTCTTGGTTTATCTGTGTTGAAATAGGTACTTGTGTACCTAAAAAGTATTTTTACAAAAAAACATGAGCAAGCTACAAGGTACGTGTAGTTCAAATTTCGCCCGGTTTCTGCTGAATCGGTAGAAATTGGTCTTTTTCAAAAGAGGTGTATTTTGAGCTATTGAGAGGTAGTAAATTTGTTATTTGTAGATCAAATATGACGTAATATATTTATAATTTTACTTTGTACAATTTTGTAACATATTTTTGGTAGGTTCTTCACAAAAAAACCTTTTTTGACACTCCGAAAATGGAAAATGATGTTTTTATTCAATGAAAATAAAAGTTTCTTCGTGAACATTGTTAGTTGTTCCAATATGCATCTTTATGTAGAATATGGGCACATTTCAACAAACTATGCCATGAGTATGGCCATAACATCCGTCATTTGGCCCGAAACCCAAGAATCTTCGGAGGAGATAGCTCATTTGGCCTGAGATGGACGTCCACGGTGCCGAAAAGTGTTCGTCGTCGTACACGTCCTCCTTCTGGCGGCGCGAGTTGGCACCGTTCTCGCCTGCATCTGCGCGAGATAGAAGTAACCCATGCTATTCGTCCCCGGCGCCATCCTATACGGATCTCTCTTTCTCTTCTACCCATCCCTCTAACCTTCTCTCCCTCACTATTAATCTCTACAGCTACCGACGGACGCGAAGATGGAGCACCGCCGGTTCACCAAGGTCAGATCTCAGATCTGGCAGCCCCGGGCCTCCAACACTAGATCCAGCGAGCCCCAGCTCCGCCTCGCGCAGGCCCTCCTATTGCCAGATCCACCAACTTTGCTTCTGTCACCTCCTTACGGTTCGTCCTCCTTCCTCCTCCTACTCAACATTTTTTCCTCTTCAGGTTTAGCCCATGGTGCCTGCCCTTCTTGGTTTCAGTCCCCATACTAGTTCAGTCCTTGGTTTCCCCATAATAATTCAGAAGTATCCTCCGAAACTACTTCCATATCGCAGTAGACAAAATTTTGTTAGTCTGAGATGTTGTTGTGTAAGTACCAATTAAGAATATGTTGAGCTCCTGCTGTTCTGAGCTTATTTCGCCAGTAAAAATGTAGCGTAGTTGGCTTGTATTTTTTATTGCTGGATAGCTGAGTTGGTACTGTATTTAACACCATTAACTCATGTAAAAATTCCCTGCACTGCAAATGACTTGCTGTTACACCTCAAACCAGAGGTACTTTTGTTTTCGTGATCAAACTTCAGATAGGAATACTTCAGTGGAGTTAAAACTGATGAGTGTAGTTGAACTGCTGCTAGTCTATGTCTCTGTTACAAACCATAAGACCAGGGCCAACATTGTCATTGTTGCGTAGCACGGTATGTTGTTGTCTACACAAAAGGAAAATCAACAACGACTGTTCTTAGTCTTTCTTCAACACCATCGATTCTTGGTCTTTTTTTTTCTAGTTCATTGTAGAAGTAAGTAGAAAAGTATGTCTGAAACCTGAAATACTACATCAGATTTCATCAATCAAAAACACAATGTTTGGAGGTTAATAGTCTAGCAAACTAATTAAGTTTGTTTGTACATCCATTTTGGGACTTGAGCCTTGTGAGGCATACATAGCCTTACAATAATTCCTTGCTTGCAGTTTAATAAGCTCGCTAGGCTGAAAGCTCTTAAGAAGAAACAGAGCCAGTGTGCCTTAGCGATATATGTGCTCTGGCTGTTTGTCTGGGTGGTGTTCACTAGAAGCCATGGGGACAGTGTTGATCCTTGCCTCATCAGGTATGCGATGGACATTTCCTACTCAAAGATAGAGGACATAAAAGTAATTAGCTATGGTTCTGTGGTACTTGCGGGTTTCTACCGTGCAAACTATGATTCCTGTATGCCGAATGGAAAACAATTTAATTATCTGTATATAGCTCCTATGATCTCTACCCGTGATGAATACTTGCTTGTTTATCTTGGATCATCATTGTGCCCGTGCGTTTTGTGTCCATACCTAGTAGCGCAGCACAAGTCTCCATATCTTGCATCATATGATTATTTCCAGCTACTTAATAGTACAAATGAAATCTGGGTTGAATGTGTTTGCAGCAGCACAAGTTATATCTAGTCTTGAATGTCTAAGTAACTTAGTAGTATAATAACTTGGGCATGTATGGGAGATGTGGACACATCCGTTACTAGTCGACTAAAATTTGCTACGTGCGAAGCCAATAGGATATGGATTTGACCAGGCTTTTATGTTTTTTTCTCCTGATGCATACGACATGGATGTGGTATGCTATGCCATGTGTAACATGAGAGTACTTCTTTTACCACACATGCGGACTTCTTGTATGTATTATTATTTTGGTAGTTCATTTTGTCGAAACACGAGTGGCTAGTGCAAAGCTTCACATCTTCCCTGGAAGAATTAATCTGTTTCTTCTTATATTTATAACTTAGTAGTTTATCTGTCTGGTTTTGAATTTTTTTGTGTGGCGGTGGCCGTACTAGGATATTTATAATCTCATGCCTAGTTGATGAATCTATAGGCATGCCTCTACCTCTATACTGACGCGAAAAAAGCTTCAGGTGCAAGTCGCTGGATCGTCCCCTGATACCGGTGGCCAGGCAAGTCCGTTCTTTGGAGAATGAGATACTTCTTAGGATTAAGCAGCAAGGACTCGACAGAACCCCTAAGATTCTCACTGTATGTCTGAGGTACCAAGTCTGATGTTCTTGTTTTGAAGACTGTCATTTTGTTGTGATTGTCTAAGTAAATGCGCCCACATAATTTTATTTATGCAGGTCAGTAAGCTATTGCCTGATGCTGTTGGAACTATGTGTTGACATAGGCTGGAGAAGGTTATTGGAACTTACCACACTGACATTCTCCGTGTTCCATTCAGAACTGAGAAGGGGATCCTCCGTAAGTGGATCTCTACGACTTGAACATTGTTGCATATTCTGAGATGAAACATGTTGCTACAAGATGTTGCAAACGAATTCATGAGAGAAATGCAGACCAACCCTGATCTCATTATTGGCAACTACAGTGATGAATCAACAACTTTATAATATTGTTATATGTTTTTTTTAGCTAGCATTGTATTCATTTGTCCTTTCAGTAGTTACATGACGTGTATCTATTTTTTTAAATAGGAACTCCATGCTTAAAAATCTGACTAGCTAGGATGGCTAGGATGATATGAGGACGCGTCGGCATGACAGCAGTGCGCAAGGGCTCGTGGATGCTGTATGAGGACCTCATCCTGGACGGCTACATCTCCGAGCATGGGGAAGGCTATTTTGACAACCTTGAGGGCTTGGCTGGTAAGACTCCCGATCATGAACAATTGATACTATTAGCATTTGTAAGATATCGTTGGGAGCTAAATGCATTGGTACCACCTGTTTATTTCAGCGAAGCTCAGAACACTAGTATTGTGTAAACTGAGCAGCTTTAGTTTTGCCCAATTTGCACATATAGTCTATGATCTGATACTCACTGTCCTGGACTTTCCTAATCTATAGGTATAGTAGCTACTAGAAAATAGTTCTCTCTATCTTTGTGATTGTTTATCAATGATGCCTTACTGCTGTCTTTCTTTTGGATTCAGGACCTCGAGGAGAAATGCACACCAAACTTGCCCATTTTGGTGATTTTGCCAAGTCTATTTCTGTAAGGTTCCTGGGAAGATGGAACTTGGACATTTTGGTGAACTTAGTACTTGTTGAACTATGATGCTGCATGTATTGTTCAAATGTTGAATTGTGAATTGTCATGGGATTTGACTGTAATTTGCTGGGTATTCATATTGCTTAATATTTGTTTGAAATGAATATATATATATATATATATATATATATATATATATATATGGGTTGTATTCAAATTTCTGTGTGCACTGGATGAAAAAAATGGACCAAAAGTTGATGGACCAAAAAATGCCACGGCCTGGCCCAAACAATGCATTAAATCTGATGGTAAATAAAAACCAAAAAAGGTCCGAATACACTACTAGACAAAAAATTATATGGCCCAATTTCTTCCATTAGAAACACTCCAGAAAAAAATGGATCACGTAATGGCCAAAGCCCAACAATGAAAAAGCCCAAAGCTAAGGTCAAAAACAGACCAGCAAAGACCAAATATTATTGGGCCAGGCCCATGAAGATCACCAAAATGGACCGGGCTTATTTTGATCCACGACGATTTCATTTCGTCACGATTTTTCCACGTAGGACTGGCCACGTCGGAGCTGATGTGGCCTGGCCGGACTGCGCGTGACGATTTTAGATCGTCATAATTTTACGACGTTCCGATATCGTCGTGGATGTCCATGACGATTTCTAAAAAATCGTCGTTATGGATCATTACTGATGCTCGGTTTTCAACGATTTGTTTTTCGTATAGGATCGTCATGGATGATATATGATGAAGATTTGGTGACGAAAATAGAGCGTCATGTATCAACATATTTCTTGTAGTGTAGCAGTCCAAGACCTCTAATATGCATACATTTATCATGGTTGTAAAATTATTATAACTTTGTTGAAGAAGATACTTCAAAAGATAATATTGTTTCTCTTGTAGATATTTCATGTCCACAAGGTTTTAGTAAAGACATTTGAAGAAAAGAAGTTTTCTTTGCAAAACTTCTGGGAAAACAAGACACTTCCAAGTTTCTCATCATCCAGTACCTCCAAGGTACAATAGTCCCTTTCCAATTACCTCCCATGTAGTTCAACATTTTCCACCAAGCATCTTTTCTAAAAACATTGACACAGTCTTAGCTACTACATGACCATTCAATTGTCCATATCCAAGGACGAGGCTATTCTGAACAGAGTTACTCTGCAGACGTGTATACATTCCACAAGATCAAGTACATCCGTCTTGAACAACCACGGACTGTCCGCGACAGTATGCGAACAACAAATAACTAGTCCTAACCCTCCTCCATGTTCATGCTACTAAATTACTATATTTTCAACTGCCTTTGTTCTCCCAGGCACCGAGTGAGTAAGTCGTATCGATCCGGTTTCCCCTGACAATAGACCACCATAGAAGAAGACCCAACTGTTGCAACCAGAGGGAAATTAATCTCACACCTTGCATGTCTCGTTACTCTCTTATGGCGACAATTTGGTTCAGTGGACTCGAAATCCTATAGCACATTGAGGTAGACCATGGACCAACACAGAAAAGTTTCTAGTTAGACCCCATGCCCATTTTGAGATAATGTGGTAGTACGTTTTGGTTGTCCGGCGAAGACTAGGTTATGTGTCGTTTTAGAATAATCTTCCGAAAAACTTCCTCTTCATATTTTCCCGTGGATAAGGTCCCACATTTTTAAGGTGTCCACTTGGGGACTTAAAGATGATAGGATTGGTGTTAAGTATATAGTATGGTGGCTAAGGGCTTGGTATCACCAACAAGACGACGACGATGTCTTCTGCTGCTCCGGTGCGCCTTCTTCTGCAATTTTGAGTAAACACGTTTATGTTCATTTTGCATGCAAGCAAAATGTAAAAGATTATTTGGATACATGCAATAGACTAGACACAAAAGAACACTAGGATGATGTGCAATATTAATAGATGAGGTGCAAAAATAGTCCAATCAACTGTGTAGTATTTAAGAGTTGAGGCATATAAATAGAATGAGAAAGCACATTCTGCCAATCAACATATGTGTTCGGAAGTTTTAACTATGCTAAAATTGTGAATGCGTTATCATGATAAGGACACAATGGCCTCAAACCACAAGCTTAGACTACTTCACAGCAAGTAGATTCGATGGATTTCTATTCATAGAAATTTACTTATGTTTTCCTTCTACCTCAAGTATCCATATCAATACAAATCACGCATAATTTATAGTGCAGGCAAACCCCAGAAATATGATGCACTGCAACTTAAAAACTTTCACATCCAGCTTGAGGTGTTAAAAACATTCATCAAAGGTTATCAGCACATCGAAGTAAATATTATTGATTTTGGGTGCGTCCAATCAGGGGCAAGTATGTGTGGTTGACTCCCCATTCATCTCGGTTTGTGACATCAACCGTAGACCAATTTCTACATTTTTATGATCAACTTTGCTAGGTTTGGTCTCATCTTGAACAACATATTTTTGGAGTGTTTGCTAGGTCTATTTTATACGAGAAACGTCGTTGATCCGAAGCGATAAGATCATGGGTTTACCCGTGAGGTTCAACACACCACTAGAGTGAGCGCTCGCTTGATGCATCTACAACACGCATCCGTAACTGCCAGATTTTAGTCATTCGCTGCATGCCGGAGACAATTGTCAAAGCAATGATCAGTGGCGGACCTTGAACAAAATCAGACGTTTGCCCGAAGAGGTTGAATCAATAGTAAGAAGATACCACTCAGACACAGAATTCGAAATAACAATCAGGAATAGGACTAGGAGAATGAGGTCTAATTTAAGGAGTAAAGAAGGCCCGTGCAACGACTGTAGAGTGAAAAGGCCATGAGGATGGCTACGACTTTGAAGCTCCAAAGTCTACCATAGATAGAATGGAAGAGACAGCCTATCACTGCACTGATCCACCAAGGCTTTGCAAAATGACATGTGAATTTTTTGTGTGGAACACCATCTTGGCACAACAACGGGCTAGAATTTATAGCAATTTCATAATCATATATAATTAGATTGATTTTGTCCACAAAATACATGTTATACCATGAATATATGACGATGGTATATCCACGTATTTTTATGCAAGTGAATTCTTGGTTTCATGTAATTTGTACTGATTGATAAGGAATTGTTATTTCTTCCCTTTTGTTACCGATTTTCCCCGAATATGGTCCTCCGGATCTTGTGGCGGAAAGGATCATTGTGCATATCGCATTTATTTATTAGTCCACACATTGTACTTTTCGGGTAAAAACGTCATTTGTATGATTTTTGTTTCCTTTTTAGATATATAAGACCATTATTCAATGGACCCATCCGATGGAGATATTTATACATGGAATGAAAGAAATATGGATAGATAGATATATTATGTTTACATACATGTGAAAAAAATTATCCGTACCAACGCACGGACATTCAACTAGTCATATAAATAGTCCACGTGTGCTCTCCATATTTAACGATCGAGATTCTCATGTCCTCCCGTACGTGGCAGGCCAGCAACGAAACGGCAGCTCAAAACACGATGCACGGTGATGTTGGCGTGGCCTGCGGCGGGACTTCCTCATCCCGAGTACACCGAGCAATGCCCGCACGAAACCTCCCGACGGCCTAAGCTGGCACCCTCGCCTGGTCCCCTGCAGCTGGAACGACTGGCAGTATGACGGCGTTGGCGTGATGGCCGGCAGCAGCATAGTAGTGTTGGAGGTGTCACTCTCCTTGGTGGCGGTGGTGGCCGCGACGGTGTGTTTGGGCGTGCCGGGCACGGATTCCCACAGGAAAGGAACGGCGGCGGGGCGCTCGCTGTAGTACATGGTGTCGCTCTCCTTGGTGGTGGTGATCGCGGCGGCGTGTTTGGGCGTGCCGGGTACTGACTCCCACAGGAACGGAACGGCGGCGGGGCACTGGCTGTAGTACATGGTGTCCCTCTCCTTGGTGGTGGTGGTTGCGGCTGCGTGTTTGGGCGTGCCGGGCATGGACTCCCGTTGCCGCCTGACTTGGTGGACATGGGAGCGCCAGCAGCTGCTTTGACTTGCCCTGATTCCCCTCCGCGACTTGCTCCAGTGAAATAGGCAGCGGCAGCGTTTTCATCACCGAGTCGGATACCAACAACTTTGAGAGCGGATTATCTTGTCCAATTCAGCTCCGAATCGGAAACCTACCCAGCGCGCGCGGTCTTATTTCGGTGGGAGTCATGGCAGCACGCGTGTCTTTCCCCGTCACGGAATAATTTAGCTTGGTGAGGCCCAACCCTAGGCCCATTGGCGAGACTACCTTGTCGCGATATTATTGGCTGACATATACAGCGCTGGACCGCCACCGCATCTTTAGTCCCTCACGTCTTTTGATCCAGCAACCGATCAATGCGGGAGTAACTATTTATCGCCTAAGGCCTTCCCTAATGGGAGTATCTTGGCACGATATCATAGGCAATTTGCTTATGTGGCACCCTATTAATTGAAGAAAGAGAGTGTAGTTGTACTCCCTCCGTCCTGGTGTATAGGGCACAATCTCAAAAACATATAGTCCCATCTATTAGGCACATTTTGTATTAATTCTCTTCTAATTAGTGGGTGGTTGGCTTTCTCCACTCCTCTCCACCAATGCATGTATTGTTTAAACCCCAATGAATGACTACCTTGGGCCTAGAGAATTGCTATATGTGCCCTATACACCAGGACGGAGGGAGTATCTTATATAAGATACAACTCTTGCACGAGATCATAGTCAAAAAATGTTGCTAGTCCAATCACAAGCAAGTATTAGGCCAAAATCAATTAATGCAACTTAACTTAGATACGATGTATAATTGTTTTTTAGATTATACTCCTACCTATGATAGCGCGCTAAGATACTATGCATTACGGAAGGCCTAAAGCGAGTCCTAACTCCTAACACGGACTCGCACGCGCAAGCATGTTAACTGGGCTGGCCCATCAATTTTTCGTTAAAATAAAACAAGACTAAAATGTCTTCAACGGGATTTGAACATGGGAACCTGTGATAGGGTCTAATAGGACCAGCCACTAGACTATGACGCACACTTGTCAAAAATACCTTTTTCAAGCCTTTCATTGTTTTATTTTTTCTGTTTTCATTTTTCCCATTTTCTTTTCTATTTCAGTTTTATTCTTTCTTCTCTGTTTCTTTTTTTCTTGTTTCATTATTTATTTTTTGGTTCACTATTAGTTTTCTTTCCCTATTATTTTGGTCCACAATTATTTTTTGGTGCATCTGCGTTTATTATATTTGATTCACCGATTTTTTTAAAAAATTGTTCAAACTAAGAAATATTAAAATTTAAAATGTTCAACTTTATGAACTGTTCAAATTCATAAATTGTTGGGATAAAAAATATTTAAATTCTAAAATTGTTCAAATGAAAAAACGCTCAATTGTTTTTTCAAATTTGAGAATTGTTCATGTTTGAAATCGTTTATATTTGAAACTTGAGCCTAATGTATGTGGTTGAGCAGTGGACCGGAGCATAATGTACACGTACATGGACTTTTTAAACTGGTCAGCGCGTATATGGAGCATTCGATTCCTTGGTTTTTTTAGTCTGAACATTTATTAAAGTCTTGAACCATTTTTTAAAATTATTTACTTTTCAAAATTATTTTATTTACAACAAATTGTTTACCAGTTTAAAAATCGTTCATTTTAAAAATTGTTCTCATAATAAATTTGTTCACCATTTTTCATAAGTTTTTTAGTTTCAAAAATGTTTTATTTAAAAACTGCTCATTTAAAAATTCTGTTCACTATTTTTCAAAATCTGTTCACATTTTTTTAATTTGGATCGATTTTAAAATCATGAACAATTTTCAAAAGTGAACATTTTTTAATCGAACGTTTTTAGCTCGTGATTTTATATTTGAACATTAAGAAACTATTTTTCTAAAAATAAAGAATAAAGGAGAAGCAAAAAACGTAACTTTTTTTGAAGAAAACGCTAAAAAAAAGAAAAAAAGAAACGCTACCTGGGCGTGAGCTCAAGGTAAAAGGGAAAACTCCTACGTGAGCGTTGCAACTTCCCGACTCGTTCTGGCACAACGGGCCAGGCCCATGTAACGGGCATGGACGAGGTGCTCTTCCCGCTGGCTCGCTAGCGTGAGCGAGACGAATCTTACGACTCGCAAGAAGCGATGGGTAAGAGGTCCTGATCAATGCACATAATAAAAATTTAAGAGACAACTATATCAAGGGAAACACTTCCTTGCACCCGGAGGAACGCGTCGCGCGCGTCCTCGGCGTTGCGTTGCCGATATGCGTCGCCTCGCGGGAGACATAGAGCCATGCGCCCGTCTGGCGCATGGCGCACAATGACGCTACCGGCCTTTTCTCCTCCACTTGTTCTTCCTAGATGACGCAAATGGGCTTATTTATTTGCACCAACCACGTAAAAAAGAGAGCGCCCACCAATCTTCCCCGTTCATTTCGTTAGACTTTTTGCTAAAATAGCACAATTTTTTTTGCTGCAGGTGTTATTAATTTTTGCTATGGTAGTATAAATTGCTTGCTAAAAATATTTTCGGCGAGAGTCTCCGGCAATGTCTCCGATGAAGTGAGATTTTTTTCTATAATAGAAAACTTTTTTATTATAATTGTTTTTCGATTTTGCTATCGTAGTACAAAGTTTTTTCTACAATATCTCCGGCGAGGGTCTCCGACGAAGTCAAATATTTTGCTGCAATAGCACTTTTTTTTTGCTGCAATTATTCTTCGTGTTTGCTATAGTAGTACAAAATGTTTGCTACCACGTTTCCGACGAGGCCGGTCTTATTTCTGGTATGTTCTATCAAGAATTTTTTCTTGCTACACTGCAGCTAAAGCGGAAATTTGTGTAGCAAAAGCGGGAGTTATGTAGCAAAAATGGAAAGTTGTGCAGCAAAATCGGGTGTTTGGGACTTTTCTTGAGGACACGTGTCAGCTAGACGGGGAGGAGGATTAGAATTTCGTCCCCCGAAGGACGCTCGGCACGAGCCATATATCAATGTATTGTTTATTATGGCTAGTATCTAAATTAATGATTTTGATTACATGCATGCATGCATATTATTGGGGTAGAATCTATTTTTTCCTATGGCCGTGTGCAATGGTCATCTATAATCTACAATATCGAAATGGGAGCAACCCACTGACTCTATTTCTCTCAATATGCATGGTGTCCACATCAACAATCATCTGATTGGTCCATGTCATCCGCCGTGTTCAATTATTTCTTTGTCTCTATCGCTTTTGGTCGCATGTCGCATGTGGTCACCGATGGCAGCCCAGTATTTTATTCGATCAGTAATCACAGCCAAAATTGCAGCCCACCGAAAAAAATCACAGCCCACACGCTGACGCATCCCACTTCTCCATCTCTGTTGATTCTCACGGGAAGGGAAGGGTCGGGTCTCTCTTCGTATCCTCCATTGACAGCAAATCGATTTCTCTTCCTCTCCTTCATCGACACCAGATCCGGTTTCCATTTTTGCTTCCCCAATCACTCCCGTTAAGTGCACTCGCTTTCCCTCCCCAAGATCTCCGTATTAATTGGAAACCTATGGAGGCATCTGACGAGTTCTCCCAGAAATTCCCCTCTTTAAAGGTGAGCCCCAACATCACTGGATTTGCTCTCATCCGCCCCATATGGCTGGGATTCTTCCATGCCGCCGGTGAGAAACTTCCTCCTGTTTTATCCATGCTCCATCTTTCACATTCACTATATGTGCAGTTCTGATGCCTCGGGTTCTAAACGACAGGACCGCCCATGACATCTGGACCTTCATCTTGCACACCACACTGAAGACTCGTGTTGGTAAGGCTTGCTCCATATTCTTAAGAGATTTACTTGAGGAGTACCATCTAGGATTATAAAAAAGGTATGTTTCGTGCTATTGCCGTTCAGTGTGTGTGCTGAAACCCCGCTTTAGGACATAGTCAACTTTCATTCATTTGGTACAGGTTCCTTTTTTTTAGAACAGATGATTGTTCTTTAGGTATTGCAGAGAAAACAGTTTATTGTATGGACAAATAAGGTTGTTTATACGAAGCTTCTCATTAAGGATCTTTTGTCGGAAAAAGTTAATCTATGCAACACATGCTCCCTGCATGTTACATAGGTACCTACGGAAGATGACTCCTTAATCCCTTATATTCTTGGTATTTTTTTTGTTCGATTAATGTAAATCTATGCACGTTTCATAGCGATCTACAAACGCATGACTTCGTTGTACCGTGTTTTCACTTACTAACACTTCCTCAGGTGCGGAACGCCTTGCCTCCTTTCTCCCTCATACCCATACTCCAGCTCCCATTGGTACATATTCTTCCCACCATTTTTATTGTTCTCTACTCGACCAAGTAAGCTGCATGGAGTTACGTACTTAGACATTTGTTTGATTCGTCCATATCCAGATTTCCTGGTATTGTTGTACTGTGTATGTCATTAGATTTCATGGTGCCAAAACTAATCCTTCAGTCTTCACATGATTCTTTTGGGTCTCTAGAAGCACAAGCCCAGCCAAACATCAAAAACTCATGTTGTGAGAAGCTCAAGTGCTTATCTAATTTGTACATGAAGCCGAGAAGGACGTCACGAGACACATCCCGCAGCTTCCCGCAGCTTCCCGCAGCTTGTTCACTTAAAGTCTGAACCGTTATATGGCTCTGCCACTAAAGTTCTAGTTATTTACAACAAATGCCACCACAAAGATCTACGGAAACGATTCGCTCTTTGTCCTCGTTTCCCATTCACGTGAACCTGCTCACACACACGTTTCCAGTAGCCAGCTCACACGCACGTTTCCACGAACCTGCTCACCGCAACTCCTTGCCCACATGAAAAGAAAGAAGACACGTCCTACAGACATACTCACATAGGAAGAAAAAGACTATTTAAGAAGACCGCTAAATAGATTTTGTTGAACAGACGAGAACGGAAACTCAGCGGTCGACATCGACGAGAAGACGAATGGCAAGAAGATCAAATGATGGGTATATACAACATATTCAAATGCTCATCTAGTTTTATTTATTGTAATGATTTATCAACAAATAGTTTTTACCTAATTTAATGCAAATGCTCATGTAATTTTATTTATTGTAATGATTTATCTAATACTTATACATCATCTTCAGCATATGAGGGCATTTCAGTCTTTCACCATCAGCTGCATATCCACCAGCTTTCCTAAAAGCAGGTTGCCAAACGATATTTTTACATTTCACCAGCCATCCACCTCCAGCTGCTTCTCAGAACCTACCAGCTCCAACTGCTTCTCATTCACCTGCAGCTCAAACAAAGAGGGTCTTAGACAATAGGACATATATATTCTTTATAGATCCTTTAGCAAAAAAATTAACACTTTGTGTAAAAATGGAGAAAATTCCCTTCTTTTTATTAATAGAAACAAATTGTTATAAATTTTAGATTGTTTCCTTTAAATTTTCTTCTATTTAAGGTTAACAAAACTCCACAATATTTTGTTGAAGAAGACGACATGACTTAGGAGTGTCGTCCTTCGGGTGGAAGAACCAATGGAAACTCCACAATGCAGGGTAGCATCACAATCATGTCCTTCTCCACGATGGCAAAGCAAGGTAATATTTGCCATATCTAAACCACCATTGGACTTATATGGGATTTCTTCACCATATTTATCCCCGGACACCAAAAAAATTTGGTAGGCCTCCAAAAGACGCTCGCAGACATCCAAATGCAGCAACATGCCATCACAGCAAACGCCAAGAAGGTAAAAAGGTGGAAATGGTTTTAGAAAAGGTGGTGTAGAATATGAATGACTCCGATGTCCATTAGGTTGAGATGGGTCAATTATTTATACCGATTCTTTTTTACTTCCTACAAGCTTGTTCGTTCATTGAATCTTAATTTATTTTGATCATGGAACTTTCTCGAACATTCTTTAATATATAAAGTTTACTGCATTTAAGAACATGGACATTGTTGTAAGTTGAATATATGACATTCTTATCATTAATCTGTTCTAAATAGGACTCTATTTTGAAATTAATTTATTCTCAATATTTAGATACGAACATGTCATTGAAATGAATACCGTTTGTATGTAGGTATACCAAAATAGATGACAAACTCATATAAATTTAGGGAATAAATGTTGCTTCCAGGTCTACCATATAATACAATATTTCTATTTAGTATGTATAGATATGTTGATAGAGGGTCCTAAAATACACGAATTAAGCAAATATCTATGAAATGTTTTTTCTAGATTATGTTTCCTTCTTAATTTTTGCTTCCAAGAGTAAAGCATTCAACACAAAATATTTTTCTTTTCCTTTCTCCACGTTATCAAGTTTAAAAAAACATTTGTTGTAATACAGGATTGAGGTTGACGAGCGTACCTTCTATCATGGAAACCAAAGAAGCTATTGTCGTTTCGTACCTATGGGTAAGTTTAACTATTCAAGCAAGGCCAAGGCCAACAATATATACGTACGTGTTAAGAACCACTAGATGATGCCCCACGCGTTGCTGCGGGAATTTAAGAACTAATTTATGGAGGTTCTATTTGAACTATACATATGAACATGAAAATAAGTTTTACTTTTTAGTTCGTCTGGCGTGACAGTACAAATTAACTATCCATGAAATGCAAGAACACCTGATAATTACCGTCGGATGATTTGCACTGTTGTAACATGCTTTATAAGTACACAACAAATTCATCGTGCCCATTGTGGTTAAGATGTTTCCTTGAGCAATAGCTCATAAGAAGCCACTAACTGAGCATGAATGAGTGTAATTACAGAGTATACAGATGTGTAGGAGGCGTAATATATAAGATACACTATCTCAATTTATGAACACGAAAAGCTATCAACTATTAGGTATTCACGCCCTCCTTTTGCACAACACACATATATTCTGCTATACATATGATTGCACTGTATCATGTGAATACCAAATACTTGACTTCATGGAAAGAAATCAGCAACATAGACCGTTAGAAATAAACTTTGCCCTCCCTTGCAACTGGATAAAAGAAATATAAGGAAAGATGCAGGCATGTAGAAAACCATAAGAAATTACTATGAATGAATAACAAAGTTCTGGATTTGCAAGCAGGAATAAAATAATATATGAAACTGCGTAGGCTTATGTTTACCAAATGAGACTTGGCGAGGCTACAAATTAGAGACGCGTATCCAATTGACGCCTTATTAGTTTGTGCTGAATCTTACCAACTGATTGAATAACCATCCAAACTGGTTCCGTTGATCTTCCCAGGAGGCCAAGACAAACGCCACATCAAGGCCATCAATTGATGTAGTCATAGTGTGCTGAGCATTTGTAGCGATTCTGCAATGTTAGAATAAAATTGAATTAGTAAACTATTACCCAAGTGCAAATAGTTTTAAAAAGTGAATCTGGGACGGTAGAAGAACATGAATTAACCTAAGTCACTAACACAAATCAGCAAGGACGCCTAAAAAGTATTTGGGAAAATGGATCTTCTTTTTTAACCCAGAATTTTCTTCTGGTACTGCTTCATTGGTGGATGTTTTTTCCCTTTATCCACCAATGGTTCTTGACCTGCAACAAAAATAACACTTGACCATTTGAAGGACTCACAGACAGAGTACTGTTGGCTACTACCTTTTACAAAATCATAATAAGTGGTATGCCAATTTGTTGTATGGTAGAATCTATCAAGCTTGAGAGTTGCTGTGCATACGCCTGCATCACAAAGTCGAAGATAATCATCAGGGCACTTTTCACTAACTAATAAAATTCAAGTAGGATCGGTACAATCAAATTGGAAATGTTGTAGTGTGAGGTCTAGAAACCTTCCAATAGTCCACGAAAAAAAGCCTTTGAAGCGATTCTGCAATGTTAGAATAAAATTGAATTAGTAAACTATTACCCAAGTGCAAATAGTTTTCGAAAGTGAATCTATGACGGTAGAAGAACATGAATTAATTAGTTCTTTCCTAAGTCACTAACACCAATCAGCAAGGAAGCCTAAAAAAATCAGGAAAGACCGAAAGACAAACAGGAAGATAGGCAGAATTAAAGGATGATCCCAAATAGCTACACACACTGAAACTGATACCTACCAAGTAAATGTAATCGTGATACTGATGCGTGAATTTGTGATTAAGAGACCATAAAAAAAAATTGTGATTAAGATGCATGAGATGGAACGGTGCACATGAGGTTAAGATGCAACTGCTCGTCCACACTGCGGCGGAAACTCCTCGATTTTTCAGGATATAGTTTGATTGTGGCAGTAGGTTCGCTGGTCTCAGCGGGGTTAGGATGGAGGACAAAACGACATACCATGAATCAAAAGAAGAAATAAGAAAGTACTGAAAAGAACACAATGTGGAAGAACTCTAACCCAGGGAGGCCGCGGCTGCCAGGAACTGGAGAAAGGCGTCGCTGCCGCCGCGGGGGTGGTTGTTGGTCGGCCGAGGTAAGGTCTACCTTGTTGTGGTTCTACCTGGTGAACTTCCGATGAAAGGGTAGAGATCGAGAGATGATAATGGAGAAGGCGTCTTGATGGGAGGAGGAGAAATGACCAGTCGCGATGGTTTCTATTGGGTGGCGATGGGCTGTGGGACTCGTAGCTTAGGTGCAGCCCAAATAAATGCCAGAACATGCAAGGCCTGTTGTGTGGTATGCGGAAAATATATGGCGCATGAAGGTTTTCGACTGTTTCTTCTAAAAACAAAATACTCCTATAATGCTTAGCTGACGTGGCAGGATAATATTTGTTGATCCCTGAAAAAAGTAACTCCCAATATAAATGATGATGTGGAACCTTGGTGAGTGGAGGGCTGCATGCTTAGATAAATGAGTTAGTGGGTTGCTCCCATTTAGATATTGTAGAGGTCCTCTGTCGACCAGCAATGCAAAGGCAGCTAAAAACACGATGCACGTTTATGCTGACGTGACCTACTGTGGGTCTTCCTCATCCCGAGCACACCGAGCAGTGTCCGTATGAAACCTCCCGACAATATGGGATGGCACTTTCGCCCGTAGCGAGTGCTACAACACCTCGCCTGCGCGCGCGGTTCAGCCGACCCATTGGGACGAGGACGGATTTGCTCCATTCTATACTTGATTTATGTTTTTTTTCCAAATATGAACTATTTTAAATTTTGAACAAATTTTAAGTTTGAACATTTTAAAAAATAAACGATTTCAAACATGAACATCCACAAATTTGAACAATTCTAAATTTTAACAAATTTTGAATTTGAAAAAATTGAAGTTTGAACAAAAAAAATCAAAAGAAGAAAGAATAAAACGGAAAAGAAAAAGAAAAATGGAAAAAAAAATCAGATTAATGACCACATGAGCGTACCCATGCGCACCGCACCATAAGTGGGAGTACACGTGTAATTCTTACAACTATTCCTAGATGTGAGAATCTACAATTGTTCAAAACTCTTTGACGACTGTATCGAATAGGCTGCCCGATGAGTCATGATCCTGATCTTGTCATGTATGGGCCTCGTTAAATTCATTGACTACCTACGATTTTTCTTTTTAATTCTGCAGCGTATACCAGCAAATATATAGGTAGTATTATTTTATCAGAGCAACATTTTTACTCCCAAACTTACCTGCTGCCCTGTGCGAGAAAATAAAATCGGCGCAACCATATGTTAATGGTCCACATATGTGAGAATTTTCACGACGAAATTTCATTTGCTGTGCCCTGTGCGAGAAAATAAAATCGGCGCTTATTTATGGTAACAAAAAATCATAATACTTAGCACTGATTTTGTTTTTACACCGCACCGCAAATGTATTTCTTCACGAAACTTTGCACCTATGTGGAACATTAATATATGTTTCCACTCTATTTCTTCACAATTTTTAGACTTGTTTTTGCGTTTTTCTTCGAATACACCGGTAGTAGGTGAGCTCGAGAGTCAAAAGAGATTTCGTTATCGTAGCACAATCTACGAATATCAAATAACATTTCCATATATAATCCTATAAAAAATTATAAATTACTAAAAAACGAGGCTTTAATTATTTATGGAATCATCAAACGTGATTATAATAATCCACTGCTATGCTAAACCACACATGCTCAAATCATCAAGCAAAGATCCCAACATGCACGCAGGTCCCATTACGGGAGACAGGCTAGACGCCGACGGCCTGACCCCATCGACGTATGCTAGGCCGACGGTGTCCGTCGTCATATACGCATGTCGGCATAGAAAACACCGTCGTCGTTGAATGGGGCTACGCCGACGGCAGCCGTCGACGTATAGATAGGCCAATTTTATTTAATTTTTTTAATTGTTTTTAGTTTTTTTTTCTACTTTTTTATTAGTATTGTTTAGCTAGTTAATCACACTATAGAAATATTTATATTTTCTCTAATCATACTAAGTTTTAATTTAAAACACTCTTTTCTACTAACACTTACCAATCGGTCACCCATCCTCCGTCTCGGCACGATTAAATTCTTAGTTCCATCCCTATTAGCTGCTTAGAAACAACGAATGTTTTACCAATAATAGTATCCAATCTATCTTGTTAACCCTTGAACCATCATTTCACACTCCTTTATTTTGTGAATACAAACAATTTTTAAGTAAAAAATAATAACTAATAATAATCTTGAATTGAAATAAATCTTGAATTCAAATAATAATTAACATTTTTGCCCTTTTCCATGTAATATTGAATAATTCATATGAACAAATCCGTATATCAAATTTGACAAATAATATGTATAAATCGATTAAAACATGAGAGATGTTCAAATATGACATACATACAATATTTTTCATCATGTATAGGACTTTACTAAGTGGGGTGTTTAGTGTATGGTATATGGCCGCCCTACCAAATTAGGTGTCGAAACTAGGGTTTATGGAGAAAACAGGTCAAACTTGGGCACAAAATGACGAATCCATGTTAGAATGTGTCAAGATATGGCAAAGTTGAGCACAATGGTATTGCAAACAAAGAAATACTTAGGTTTGTGGAGTTGGGTGTGTAGTATAGAATCACTACCCAAGCAAATGAGCTATCTTCCACGAAGATTCTTGGATTTTGGTACAAATTACAGGTGTTATGACCACATCCATGGCATAGTTTGTTAAAATATGCCCATAATCTACACAAACAAGCATCTTGTAAGCACGGACAATGTTGACGAAGAACATTTTCCTTTTCATTGCACAAAGAAACCATTTGCCATTTTCTGAGTGAAAATCGGGTTTTTGTGAAGCACCAGCCACCAATATGTTGCAAAACTTTAGAACTCAATTTTTTAAAATACTAGACTGTGCTTGCACAAATAAAAAAATTGTTGCAAAAGAAAAGGTTTCCATCCACCTCTTTTGTAAAACACAAGTTTCCGCCGATTCAGCTGGAAACGGGTCCAATTTGAACTACATGTGCCTCGTAGTTGTCTCATGATTTTTGGAAAAATTAATTTTTAGATACTCAACTACCTACATTTTCATATACACACCAAGAGTTTCTCAATATTCAAACCCTAGCTACGAACGGTCATGCCCGCCGTCTTGACTTTCTTTTAAATCGGCATATAGAATAAAAAAATCAAAATGATGTAAGACCTTCGTGTGATGTCATTATATATGTCCTAGTATCCACACAAAAATAATAAACTCGAAATACGGTAGTTATATTGAAAAGGTGTTCACATAAATGTGATATCTTCTATGAAGATTCTTGACTTTTGGGCCAAATCACGGGTGTTATGGCTACATCCATGACATAGTCTGTTAAAATGCCCATATTATCATTGGAAAAAATTATGTGCTATTTCGATGCTTAAACGACGTTATAGCGAATTAGGAACGGAAACGCTAAATTGAAGCAATTATGGTCGCTACGGCGCTTATCGCGTAATTATCGCGCTAAACCACGCTAAACGCTATATCCTATAGCGCCGCTACAAATTTCTACGTGGAAAATATGCTAGCCCATGGGCCCACGGCTCACCACCGAGTCCAGAGGTAACTAACCTAGCCCAATCCCCGGTTCTGCAGCTTCCCCGGCGTCTCGAGACTCGCGAGAAACAGCGGCGACGGCGGGATCTCGTGAGCGGCGTGGGCGTGGGCAGCGTTCCGTGAGCAGCTGCGGCGGCGGTGTCTCGTGACTCGTGAGCAGTAGCGGTGGCGGTGTCTCTTGAGCAGCTGCAGATTCTTCTTCTTCATGTAGGTCTAGCCACGCCATCAGCACCGATGTCAACCATGCCGCCGGCAAGTCAGCCACCAGGTGAGAGTAGGATTGTGCGATTTGTGAGATTTAGGTTGGCTTACAAGTGGTTTGCATCTTCGGTAGCCTCTGGTGAACCAGTAGTACACTAGTAGCCTGTAGATGTAGATGCACCGGTAGAAAATAGGCCTGCCATATGCCCCCATTAGTCCCCAAAAGTTTCGACCCGCGACTATAGGGGTCTCTAGTCGCGGTTCGGGAGGACACCCGCGACCAACAGTCTGGGCCCAGCGCGCTCGGTCCACAGCTGGCGGACGGGAGGGGCTTTAGTCCCGGTTGGCCAGGCCAACCGGGACTAATAGGTCCCCAAGGCCTTTAGTCGCGGTTGTCCAGGCCAACCGGGACTGAAGGCCCATCCCTATATATAGGGCTCAGGTGGCTGCACTTAGCCACATTTGGTGTCACTTCTACTCACAATATTCACAAGGGGTGGTGGGTTTGCTTTTTGTTCCTCCTATGCACACAAGGTGTTTGATGAAATGCCCGAGAGCATGAAACACACATGATATGAAGTGTCCGAGCCGCACTTGAGCGTTTTCATTTATTTTACCTCCGCGATCGCGGTTAGCAACTTGAACCTTTCATGATTTGTATTATTTCCAGCTAGTTAGTTTAACAAATGCATGATGGTTAATTAATTATATACTTTATATAATAATAATGCAGATGAATCGGCAATGGATGTACGGTAACCGACTCTCTGGCGAGTTCACTACGGGTTTGAAAGATTTCCTCGTAGTGGCAAATGCGAACAAGCAGCGAGGTTTTATTATCTGTCCATGTGCTGAATGTAAGAATGAGAAGGGTCACTCCTCCTCAAAAGTCGTTCACACGCACCTGCTTCGGCACGGTTTCATGCGAAGCTATAATTGTTGGACCAAGCATGGAGAAAAATGGGTTAGAATGGAAGAAGATGAAGAAGAGGATGATATCGATTTCAACTATCATGACGCTTTCGGTGATACTTTCATGGAGGATGATGCTGAAGGTGGGGGAGGGTTTGGTGAAGGTGAAGAAGAGTCACATGAGCCCGCTGATGATCTTGGTCGGACCATTGCTGATGCACGGAGACGCTGCGAAACTGACAAGGAGAGGGAGAATTTGGATCGCATGTTAGAGGATCACACGAAGTCGTTGTACCCAGGATGCGACAATAGTCTGAAAAAACTGGGCTGCACACTGGATTTGCTGAAATGGAAGGCACGGGAAGGTGTAGCTGACTCATCATTTGAAAATTTGCTGAAAATGTTGAAGAATATGTTTCCGAAGAATAACGAGTTGCCCGCCAGTATGTACGAAGCAAAGAAGGTTGTCTGCTCTCTAGGTTTAGAGGTTCTGAAGATACATGCATGCATTAACGACTGCATCCTCTACTGCGGTGCGTACGAGAATTTGGATGAATGCCCTGTATGCACTGCATTGCGTTATAAGATCAGAGGCGATGACCCTGGTGACGATGTTGAGGGCGAGAAACCCAGGAAGAGGGTTCCCGCCAAGGTGATGTGGTATGCTCCTATAATACCTCGGCTGAAACGCCTGTTCATGAACAAAGAGCATGCCAAGTTGTTGCGATGGCACAAAGAGGACCGTAAGTCCGACGGGGAGTTGAGACACCCCGCTGATGGAACGCAATGGAGAAAGATCGACAGAGAGTTCAAAGATTTTGCAGCTGACGCAAGGAACATAAGATTTGGTCTAAGTACTCATGGCATGAATCCTTTTTGCGAGCAGAGCTCCAGCCATAGCACCTGGCCCGCGACTCTATGCATCTACAACCTTCCTCCTTGGTTGTGCATGAAGCGGAAGTTCATTATGATGCCAGTGCTCATCCAAGGTCCGAAGCAACCCGGCAACGACATCGATGTGTACCTAAGGCCATTAGTTGATGAACTTTTACAGTTGTGGGGCAGACCTGGTGTACCTGTGTGGGATGAGCTTAAAGAAGAGGAATTTAACCTACGAGCGTTGCTTTTTGTAACCATCAACGATTGGCCTGCTCTCAGTAACCTTTCGGGACAGTCAAATAAGGGATACAAAGCATGCACGCACTGCTTACATGAGACTGAAAGTGTATTTTTGGATAATTGTAGGAAGAGCGTGTACCTGGGTCATCGTCGATTTCTTCCCCGAAATCATAACGTAAGAAAGGAAGGCAAGCATTTCAACGGCAAGGCAGATCACCGGCCGAAGCCTGCGGAACCTACTGGAGCTAAGATATTTGATATGGTCAAGGATTTGAAAGTCATCTTTGGAAAGGGTCCTGGCGGGTAATCAGTTCCGCTGGGAGTTGACGGGCACGTACCCATGTGGAAAAAGAAATCGATATTTTGGGAGCTACAGTATTGGAAAGTCCTAGATGTCCTTTCTGCAATCGACGTGATGCATGTTACGAAGAATATTTGCATGAACCTGCTAAGCTTCTTGGGCGTGTATGGGAAGACAAATGATACAAAGGAAGCACGGTAGGACCAGCAACTTTTGAAAGACCCAGATGACCGGCATCCGGAATGGTTTCAAGGTCGTGCCAGCTACGCTCTTACCAAAGAAGAGAAGGTCATTTTTTTTGAATGCCTGAGCAGTATGAAGGTCCCGTCTGGCTTCTCGTCGAATATAAAGGGAATAATAAACATGGCGGACAAAAAGTTCCAAAACCTGAAGTCTCACGACTGCCACGTGATTATGACGCAATTGCTTCCGATTGCTTTGAGGGGGCTCCTACCGGAAAATGTTCGAGTAGCCATTGTGAAGCTATGTGCATTCCTCAATGCAATCTCTCAGAAGGTAATCAGTCCAGAAGATCTACCACGGTTACAGAACGATGTGGTCCAATGTCTTGTCAGTTTCGAGTTGGTGTTTCCACCATCCTTCTTCAATATCATGACGCACCTCCTGGTCCACCTAGTCAAAGATATTTCCATTCACGGTCCTGTATTTCTACACAATATGTTCCCCGTCGAGAGGTTTATGGGAGTATTAGAGAAATATGTTCGTAACCGTGCTAGGCCAGAAGGAAGCATCGTAAAGGGCTATGGAAATGAGGAGGTAATTGAGTTCTGCATTGACTATGTTCCTGACCTTAAGCCGATTGGTATTCCTCAATCGCGGCACGAGGGGAGACTAAGTGGAAAAGGCACGATCGGAAGGAAATCAACGATATGTATGGACGGTCATTCTATGACTGAAGCACACCACACAATTCTGCAAAATTCGAGCTTGGTGGCTCCGTACTTCGAGCAACACAAGAATATTTTACGCTCGGACAACCCGGGGAAGCCTGAATCATGGATTAGAAAGGCCCACATGGAGACTTTCGGCAGTTGGTTGCGAAAACATTTAATGAATGACAATGATATTGGAGATCAGCTGTACATGTTGGCCAAGACACCATCTTCGACTATAACGACTTACCAAGGGTACGAGATTAATGGGAATACATTTTACACGATCTCCCAAGATAAAAAGAGCACCAACCAAAACAGTGGTGTCTGCTTTGATGCAGCAACCGAGATTGGGCAAAAGGTCACATATTATGGTTACATAGAGGAGATATGGGAACTTGACTATGGACCCTCCTTTAAGGTCCCTTTGTTCCGGTGCAAATGGTTCAAGCTAACATGAGGTGGGGTAAAGGTGGACGAGCAATACGGAATGACAATGGTGGATTTCGACAATCTTGGTTACCTTGACGAACCATTCGTCCTAGCCAAAGATGTCGCTCAGGTTTTCTATTTGAAGGACATGAGTACCAAACCGAGGAAACGAAAAGATAAGAAAACGATCAGTACATCATGCGATGATCCAAAGCGCCACATTGTTCTTTCAGGGAAAAGAAACATCGTGGGAGTGGAGGACAAGACAGACATGTCAGAAGATTATAATATGTTTGGTGAAATTCCGCCCTTCAAAGTCAACACTGACCCAAGCATTAAGTTAAATGATGAGGATGCTCCATGGATACGGCCAAATCGTAAGAAAGCAGGGACACAAGGGAAGAATTGATGTGTAATAATTTATTGTGTACCAAACTTTTTTGAATGGATCATGTGAATTATATTTTCTCTGATGTGTTTAAGACTAACTCCTTTGCAAAATATTTGAGAAAACGAGTGGAAAGCATGGAAAACAGAAGGTTACTTAAATGTCTCAAAACCTTGTGAGATAAAATATCTGATTTCATAACTTTTATTAAAAACAGAAAACAGACGCGCTAGCGCGTCGCAGTGTCGCCGGAATACAAATTCTTTTATTAAAAAGAGAGAACATACGAACACTACTCCTCGTCGTCGTCGTCGGGGAACTCGTCGGTGACCTCCTCCGGGTCATCGTCGTCGGCGAACTCGTCGGTGACCTCCTCGTCGTCGTCGGAGGTGCATGATGGTATGTCCGAGATAGGCCCCCACCTCGGATCGTCGGAGGCCCAGACTTCGCCGGCGCGGTCGGCCCGACGAAGCTCTTGCAGCGCCCTCGTCCTCGCCTCCCGAGCGGCATCTAACGCGAGGTTGCGTTCGAGGCGGCGCTCCGCCCGCTCAGCCGCGCGGGTCTGCCAGAGCTCCTCGTCGGCGCTCTCCTCCCCCGGGTTGTTCCGGTAATACTCGCGGACGACGCGTTCTTTCGTGGCGTCGACTAGGCCCTGAAACGCGTGGTGACGGAGGTGGAGGTGGTCGGCGGCAGTGACGATCTGCGGCTTCGGCGCCCTGGCCTCCGCTTCCCAGACGGTGTGGCAGTCGTTGAAGTTCATCAGAGACCGCGGGCGGTTGAGGCGCCAGGCCGCCGCGTCCCAGGCGCGGGCGGCCTCCGCCGCCGTCGCAAAGGAGCCGAGGGGGATGCGGTCGTCCCCCCAGCGGATATCTGCGCTGAATATTCCGTTCTGCCGTGCTCGGACGCCCGGAAGCCGGTGGTGCTGTTCCTCCTCGGAGGCATGGTGGAAGCGCGACGGTGCATGGAGAGGAGAAGACGCGCTCGAGGCGCGACAGTTTATACCGCGCCCTCCTGGCCACGCGTCACAACTCCCGCGCCACGCGCCACCCTAACACAACCAAGCAAATAGTTGCACATTACTACCCGAGCTCAAAGTGAACACTGACCCAAGCATGGATGGATGTGTTAAAGGGGGGGTGTAGAACAAAACAATCGGTATCACCATCATACAGCCCTACCGTGGCTACTCGGTGCAATATGCATACCAAATGCACGGTAGGACGTATGATGGCGAATCCGGATGTTTTGTATTTGCTCGATCAACTTAATATATGATGTATCAAACCTTAAAGGGGGGTGTAGAACAAAACAATCGGTATCGCCATCATACAGCCCCACCGTGGCTACTGGGTGCAATATGCATACCAAATGCACTGCAGGACGTATGATGGCGAATCCGGATGTTTTGTATTTGCTCGATGAATTGACCGGTGTATGAAGGTGGGCTATATATAGGGTCCTCTGGCTCACAAAGTGTTGTGCTAGGGTTTTGATCCAACGGTTAAGAAACCACCTCATCCAACGGCTCACAACAGCTCGAAAGAAACACACCGTAGCCCTGATCGAACGGCTCACAACAGCTCGATAGAAACACACCCTGGATCCAACGACTCACAAGCGCTTTAAAGAAACACACGATCCGTGTGATTCTATCTGATTGGTCCAAACGAAACCCTAACCCATTTAGTCCCGGTTGGTGTCCCCAACCGGGACTAAAGGGATGTTTTCTTCTCGCTATATATATGTATGCATTGCCACACCATTGGCATAAACACATACAAACTCACCACTCTCTCATGGCTTCTACCGTACCCAATCTAACATTCATCCAGGCGGAGGCACTTTCCGCCTCGAACTACCCCTGCATGTGCGGCTACAACGTTCCCGCCGGTTGGATGCTGAGCGCCGGAGGAGTGCCGGTCCCTCCTCTTCCTCAAGGTGTGGCGCGTCGGGCGGCCATCATGAACCACTACTATCACGAGCACACGCCGGAGCAGCGGAGGAATCCCAGTTGGCATCCCGATAACCAGCATACTCGGGATGCCTTCTTCATCAATCGGCGTGAGAGGGCGCTCGCCAGGTATGAGGAGGACGGCATGCCTCCTGGGAACTTTCACGAGGCCGGTCGTCGGATATGGTGGTCCGGCCGGACTCTACAGAGCGTCATGGACTACATCAGGGCCGGCGATATCCCCCGCCTGCGCTACCCTCAGGCCCAGTCCTGGAGTCGTGATCCTCCGAGGGAGTGCAGAGCACCGTCAGACGATAGTGACGACGACGGCGGCGGCGACTACGACGACTACGAGTACATGTACTACAGGCCTAGGCAGGAGTATGACTAGCAGATATCAGATCATGCATCTATACTCTCCGTTTAGGTTTAGATCCACTCTAGCCATTATGTACTGCCTTTTTTATCTATTATTTGTATTTTTAAGATTTTAAAAAGAAGTAGTTTTATTTTTCTGAATTTTCTGATATATTATTTGTATTTGTAAGATTTTAAAATGAATTAGTTTCATTTTTCTAAATTTTCTGATATATTATTTGTATTTTTAAGATTTTAAAATGAAGTAGATTTATTTTTCTGAATTTTCTGATATATTATTTGTATTTTTAAGATTTTAAAATGAAGTAGTTTTATTTTTCTGAATTTTCTGATATATTATTTGTACTTTAAGATTGGAAAAAGGAAAAGTATTTGAAAAACCACCTTTAGTCGCGGTTCCTGTCACGAACCGGGACTAAAGGCTCTTTCCGCGCGGGAACGAAAACGCCGCGAAAAATACCCCTTTAGTCGCGGTTGGTGTCCCCAACCAGGACTAAAGGCTGCCCCTATATATTCCCTGCCCCCAAAAGTCCCAAACACATCTCGTCTTCTCCGCGCCGCCCTCGCCGATTCCGTCTCCGGTTGCTGCCCGCCGCCCTCGCTGATTCCGTCTCCGGTTGCTGCCTGCCGTCCTCGCCGATTCTGTCTCCGGTAGGTGCCCGCCCGTGCGTGCTTGAGGATCTCTGCAGGACCGTGCACGACGATCGGAAACGACGACGACGGCCGTGGCCCCCGCCGGAGGATATGTTTAGGGTTTGGCCGTGCCCGTGCGTTCGTGCTTGGTCGTGCCCGTGTCGTGGTCGTGCCGTGGCCGTGGCCGTGCCCGTGCGTGCGTGCGTGCTTGGGCGCTGCGTGGCCGTGCTTGGCCGTGGCCGTGCCGTGGCCTGTGGCCGTGCCCGTGGGTGCGTGCTTGGCCGTGCCCGTGCGTGCGTGCGTGCTTGGCCGTTGCGTGGTCGTGCTTGGCCGTGCGTGCGTGCACGGTGGTGCGTGGCCGTGGCCGTGCTCGCGGGGGAGAGAGGGGAGTGGCGCCGTGGCACTCGCCGGAGGAAGACGAAACAGAGACGCTGACGTCACGGCCTACGGGGGAGAAAAAAAACGCTGAGTTGGGCTGCACTCGGATTCTCAAAAAAAAAAAGTTGGGCTGCACTCTTTTTTTGCAAAGTCAAAAAAATTCCTAAGTCAAAAAAATTCCTACTAACCCTAAGTCTACTAACCCTAAAAATATATTTGTACTAATATTTGCTAATTCTACTAACCCTAAATATTCCTAAGTCAAAGAAAAGCTAAAAAAAATCCCTAAGTCTACTAACCCTAAATATTCCTAAGTCAAAAAAATAATGAAAATAAGTTTTAATTCAAGAAATTCAGAATATTAAGTGTAATATACCAAAATGACCAGGAAAGCAAATGCAACCTAGCTATGGGGTTCTCCAAGTCATTTGAGAAACTAATCTTGGACACACCTCTAAAGTATGGTTTTCCCCCTCCGGTGGTTATCGTTCTTCCACCCAAAACCCTAGCAATCTGTTTCCCCTCCTTCTACGACAATATTTGCTAAGTCTCCTATATACTTAATTAATTTTTACTAGATGCATGTCTGCAGGAGTGACATATGGCGGACAATACACACCTGACGGAACAGGAGGCTGAAGGTTATATATATGAAATTATAGCCGGAGAACATGATTTAATCTCTTCTTATCTGAACCTTGAGGATCAAGAAGGTGAAGGAACGGACATTGTCGATGATCAAGGCGGTGAAGAAGGAACAGACATTGTGGATGATCAAGGAGGTGAAGGAATGGACATTGATGACGGAGGTCAACCGTCGACAAACGACGATCTCCAATTGCAAAGAACAACCACCTCCGGCGAGGTATATATATATATATATATATATACATTGAGCCTCTCGTGATACAAACTTACTGAAATGTGAATACATATGCACTAACGCGCGCGACTCTCTTTCTTATTTTACCCCTCGGCCGGATCGAGTACGACAACACGTGGCAAATCCAAGGCGATGAAAGATTCCAAAACATATACCATCGAATTAGTCGGTGTAACCGGCAAGCCCCTACAGCACACCACAAAGTTTATCAACCAATGCGGAGCCATTGTTAGAGACACTGTCCCGATCACCGTCCAGGAATGGAAGGAGCCATTGGTTTCAGTTATGTCCACAAGAGAACGAAAAAGGAGATGTTCAGAAAGCTTATGGTACATTTCATTCTACCTCCGGAATACCACAAAAAAGATGAATTCAGTGAGGAGGTTCCGGGTGGAAGTCATAGGAGGAGGCTTGTCAAAGAGTTCGCTCTTCAGAAGATGGCCGAAGCATTCCGGAACTTCAAGAAAAAATTGTTCCGTGAATATGTCAGCAAGGGCAAGACTCCGCTTTTCACTGGACAACATGAGAAACTGAGAGATGATTGGACAGAATTTGTGACGCAGAAGAAATCGGAGCATTTCAAGGAAATGTCGAAAAAAAATAAGGCTAATGCGGATAAGAAACAGTACCATCATGTTATGGGGCTAGGAGGATACCGCGTTTCGGCGCCTAAGTGGCAGGCGATGGAGGACGGCCTGAGGGCAAGAGGAATCCCTCTAGGTACAGAGGGATGGGACGAAAGAGCCAAAATGTGGTGGTACGGGCATGGGGGATGGCTAGACCCGGAAACAGGGGCGTGTGTTCATCGGCAGAAAACGTTTGGTCCCACAAAAAACCTTGTTGACGCAATGACCAAAGCTCAACAGGGCTGGATCACATTCAACACAGAGAGAGACCAACTGACCCATGCCCTCGGGAATCCTGAACACGGAGGACATATACGAGGCAAAGGCAGATTGCCGTGGAAAGTAGGGTTTTCCTAGGAGGGTGACCCGTACTGTTACAGAAGCCGTAAGAGAAATATGGACCGGGCTGCTGTCGAAGCTGCAGATCTTCTGTCGAAGCTTGCAACGGAAGTTAGTGAGTTGAAGCAGACCGTGGCGGGAATAGTTGAGAAAGAAACAGCGGCGGCTGCAGGGCCGCATGAAGAACATGCATCGGATCAGCGGAGAAGCAGCGTGGCTTCCACGGAGGCCCCGCCTGCAGGTGCTAATGCACCGATGACAAAGAGTCGTGCACCGGAACCTCACTACCCCGTGGATGATGTAAAGGAGATGAAAGAATGTGATCTGCATTATCCCGTGGGGAACATTTCCATGAAGGTAGCTACAGGCAGTGCTTTACCCTATACACCTGGAGCACTCCATCACAACAACCCCATTCCATATGGCTATGCTCGTGTCACGGTGGAAGACATAGTCCAAGGGTTTGAGGACCTGGAGATTGACATAGCTACACCCGAAGGGGAGAGAAGACTTGGAGATTTCAAGCGCCAGTTCATTCTATGGAAAAAAAAGTACATAGTGTTTCCAGGCGAGACGCCAAGGCTAACAAGTCCACCCCCCTCCGATGGTGCAGGTGCTGGTGGTGGTGGTGGTGGTGCTGGTGCTGGTTCACCTACGCCTCCTTCACGCCATTCGACGCCGTCCCCCGATCCACAATCTCCGGCGGGTAAGCAGCCGTCGCCCCCCATTCCTCCTCCGGCGGTTAAGCAGCCGTCGCCCCCCATTCCTCCTCCGGAGGATAAGCAGTCGTCCCCCCCCCCCCCATTCCTCCTCCGGAGGATAAGCAGACGTCGTCCCCCCATTCCTCCTCCAGCGAAGAAACAGAAGCAGGCGGACAGCAAGGGAACCTGCTCTTGGACTATTAACCCGGATCCTTATGTACCTAAGACCACACGGGTACCGGAGCCAACACTGAAGCCTATCCCCGAAAGGCCTTGGGAACTTAGTGATATGCTGAAACCAAATTGGCCGTGAAGGCTGACGTTGAGAAATGGAAGGCCCGTCAGAAGGCGCTAAAGGAGCCTGAGCCCAAGGAAGTATTCCCTCCGATTGTAGACAAGTGGGCTACGGGTTTTTTGTCGACACCGTCCCAAGCCGAGAAGAATTTGCCTAAATACTGATATTGAACTTCGTAAGCAAGCAAAAATATTGGAGGAGGAGAAAGCAAAAAAAAAAAGCGGGAAACAAGTTGCCCAACTCGGGATGCAGAGTAAACAATCGATCCCCCCGCTCATAGTGAAAGCCGGTCCGGAACAGGACCCCGAGGTCAGAGAAACTGTGGCAGCAATGGGATTGACTGTAGCTACTGCCATGAAAAATGCGTCTGAGGCCAGTATGTCTCTTCGTGCCTTTTTAGGCCTGGACGATGCGCCAATGGCTGAGGTAGCATTACAATATGAGAAGAAAGGGCCTCTCGTCGAGCCTATGAAGGAAAAGGATCTACCACCACTAATGCAAAATCTGCTACGTTGGTACAAACAATTCATATCATGGACCGACAAAGAATTTGTGTATGTGGATGTTACAGAGGACCATCACACCAAAAAGTACTCTGTATAAGTTGAGATGAGTGAATTGTTCTACCTGTTCAATCTGCGCGAGCTCGACAAATCTATCCTGAGTTGCTACGTTCTGTAAGTGATTTATTTCTACCTCATCTCGTTCTTCATTGCCTACACTATATATATATATATTGTCCTAACTATATTGTTGCGTACGCTATTATGCAGATTGAAGATTTGGGAATGCAAAATAAGACTCATCCATGATGTTGGGTTCATTGACCCACAAATCATTAATGGAACTATGTTAGAACGTCACCCCAAAGACGTGGAGAAAGACTTGTACAATTTTCTTAGAAAGCATGAATTCAAAAGTTATATTCTATTTCCTTGCCATTTTGGGTGAGTGTTTCTCTCATGTTCCCATTCTCTTTTGTTTACTCCATGCATGGTATGTCTAATCGATAAGTTATGCATGACTGTGCATGTAACGTGTCCGCAAGTTCCACTGGATTCTGCTAAAAATTGAACTTCACACCTCCACAGTTTTTATCATTGACTCTATGAATTCAGATACAAATCTTTGGGTCGACATGAGAAAAATGATGCAAAGGTAATTATTTTCAATCATTTCCGCTCTATATCGATCGGTCTCTTTTGTTCATTTCCTAATATGCAGTAGCTAATAACTCCCTTGTTCATTTAATTTTATTTGCAATGTAGAGTTTGGAGACGGTTCTCACATGAACATGTCGGTGGATTCAAACATCAGCTAGAATTTAAAAATGTGGTCAAAGGTGTCGATAAGCAGCCACCGGGGACCGGTCTATGTGGATACTATGTCTGTGAGAACATACGGAAAGAAATCTCTAAGAGGAAGAAGGACGAGACCACGCGGAGGAGTCTCAATAACTTGCAGAGGGCGCTTACTCCAGAAGCTCGCTTCCGACCAATTTAAGAGGAAATAGCAGGATTTTGCCTTAGACATGTCATCGATTCCAAAGGAGAACACCATACGTCCACCAACGATGACTATTATACGCAACTGCAGCCCCGAGTACTTTGAAACTTGTTCGAATTTGTGTATGGTCATCCATCTTAATTGTGTAATATGGAAACTTGTTCGAGGTTGTATATGGTCACCCGATATTGAATATATATTATATATTCCTATTGAATTCTCCTTGTTTGAAATTTCATATATATATATATGCATGTATATAGTAGCATAAAATATATATATGTGTACTGAAACTTCATCAAAATTAAAATAAAACACAAAATAAAATATAAAAGAAATAAAACGAAACAAATTAAAAAGAAACCAGGTTTAGGGGGCCTAAAACACTAATCCTGCGCAGGTTTTCAGTCCCGGTTAGCCACAAGAACCGGGACTAAAGGTCCTCCGCCGCGACGGACTCCTGGCGCCCACGTGGACGGGCCTTTAGTCCCGGTCCGTAAGAGGCGGGACTATAGGGGGGGTCTTTAGTCGCGCATAGCTAGTCCCGGTTGCGCGGCCGGGACTACTGGCCCTGGCGAACCGGGACTATAGCCTATTTTCTATCAGTGATGGTTTGTTTTTGTGATTCGATTTGATTTACCATGATGTGCCCATAATACCATGTAACTGTATACCTGTACTGAAATATTTATGTGTATTAGTTGGCTGAATGGTGTCTCATTGTCTGATTGTATTTGTACTTGCAAAACGCTATAACATGCTATAGCGTGTATAGCATTTGGGCAAGGCCAACGCTATATATGTTAGCGCGCTATTTTAAACCTTGCATATTGTACACAAACATGCATCTTGGAATCATAGACAAATTTGAACAATGAAGTTTTTATTTTCACTACACAAAAAACCTTTTTTCATTTTCCGAGTGTGAAAAATGGTTTTTTTTTATTAAGCACCAACGACAAATATGTTGCAAAACTTTGGAAGATTTTTAAAAAAAATACTAGACCATGTTATATGCACAAAATACCAAAATAGCTACCCCTGAAAAGGTTTCCATCCACCTCTATTGGAAAACACAAGTTTCTGCCGATTTAGGTGGAAACGGGTGAAATTTGAACTACAGATGACCCGTAATTTGCTCACGGTTTTTGGCAAAAAATTCATTTTTAGGTACAGAACTACCTATTTAATAATAAATACACAAAGAGTTTCTCAATATTCAGTCCCTAACTACGAACCGTCTTGCCTGCCATCTTGACTTTTTTAAAAAATTGGAATAGAAAAAAAAATACTCCCTCGGTCTCATATTAATTGTCTCAAAGTTGAACAAAAATGAATGCATCTAGACACATTTTAGTGTTAGATACATCAACTTTTGTCCAACTTTGACACAATTAATTTGAGACGGAGGAAGTATGTAAATGATGTAAGACCATCGCGTGGTGTCATTATATATGTCCTAGTATCCATAGAAAACAATAAACTTGAAATACGACAGTTATATTGAAAAGATGTTCATAAAAATGAGCTATCTTATACAAAGATTCCTAACTTTCGGGACAAATGACGAGTGTTAATTATGGCCACATCCATGGCATTGTTTTTTAAAATGTTCCCATATTCTACAAAAACACACACTTGGAATCACACACGATGTTGACGAAGTAAGTAATCCTTTTCATTGCACAAAAAAAAACCATTTTTCATTTTCGAGTGTGAAAAATCAATTTTTTATGAAGCACAAGTCGCAAATATGTTACAAAACTTGAGAACTAAAGTTTTAAAAATACTAGACCATGTTATATGCATAAATAACCAAATTTCTGCCTATGAAAAGGTTTCCATTCTCCTCTTTTTTTAAACACAAGTTTCTGCCAATTCAGCTGGAAACATGTCAAATTTGAACTATAGGTGCCTCATATTTTTATCATTTTTTGGCAAAAATAATTCTTAGGTACACGACTACCTATTTCATCGGAGATACACCAAGAGTTTCTCAATATTCAACCCCTAGCTATGACCGGTCATGCCCGCCGTCTTGACTTTTTTTTTTTGAATCAACATAGAAAAGTCAAGCAACAAAAAAAACCAAAATGATTCGCGTGGTGTCATTATATACGTGAGGTAGCCCCTAGAAACACCAAAAACAAACTTATATCAAAACTCTTCACAAGATTCCCTCTAGTTCGATCGAAGTGGGAGTTTCCACCTATAAGTCCACAGACGACTAACTAGAGAAACATTGACGACGGTGAGACCGCTAACATACCAGAGTGGAATCTTAGACATATACAACCCAAAACACAATTATGCACACTGGGTTGGATTCCGACGCCCCATAGCCCCTCTCCGACGAAACAGTTAAACCTTTATTGTTAGTTCCATTCTTTCTCATCGATTTTTTTGAAAAAACGTAGCTTGAAAAATATGCATGGTGATGTAGATGTGTCTCTACTTTTCGAAACGACCTAAAGAATGTCGCAATTCGAGTTCAAACGCAAAAGTTATGCTCAAAACAGTGAGTAAGGAAAAATAAAATAAAAAAAAGAGCTAGGTGTAGCTCAATTTTGTTTTTGCATTTTACGCAAAAGTTATGCTCGAAACCGTTAACCCTTTATTGTTAGTTTCATTGTTGTCGGCATAACTCAAAGAAAAACAAAGTCATCGGCGTCGTTCAATTTTGTTTTTGCATTTTACTTTAGCCTTATCGGGGTCTACGCCCGCTGCTCCAATATTTGGGTGTCGGAATATAACTTCTTTCCGGTAGTATCCCAAGCATACAAGAAGCACTAGTAATGTTTGAAATTTGAGAGCAAGACGCAATATACTCTTATTGGATTGCCATTAATAATCTATACCAGCGACAGACCAACAACGCAACGACAGCTCAAAACACGATGCACCATGATTCTAGCTCAGCTTCTGTGGGTCTTCCTCATCCTGAGCACACGGAGAAGCGCGCTCACGATGCGTCCTGCAGGCCTCCCTCGCTTGTTCCCCTGCATCTGGGATGAGCGGTACGTCGGTGTGACGGCCGGCTCTGGCGCCATCGTCTTGGTGGTGGTGGCCGCCGCAGGTTTCTTGTACCTGCGGGGTGCGGACCCCCATATGAGTGGAACGGCGCCGTGTCGCATGCCGCAGTACATCCTGAAGGTCTGGTCGACGTCGCCGCCTGTCTTGGTGGAGCTGGGCGGGAGCTTCGAGTCCATGGTGTTGGCTCTAGCGTGCTAGCCTGGAGTGCAATGCACGCGCGGTAACAGTACAAAGCTTATATTTCTAGCTAGCTCTGATGAATATTCCAGGTACAAAGTTACAACGTGCAATGCGTGCATATATATAAGGCCGTCTCCAGAAATTTGGGGCCCCTGTGCGAAATACATTATGGGGCCCTAAAATTTTATGTGCTGGAAACAAAGGTATATATATATGATCGAGTTTTCCACATACGGATGAACTTTTGATCATTTATATATTTTAACATTGACAGAAACCTCTAAGCAACTTAAACTAAAATCTATATCTCTACTATATAAAAAGTCTTACCGTGATGATGGTTCGTTGGTAGGTCGTACGTACGTACCTCCCTCGCTCGATAATCCATCTAGCTCTGCGAGCCCAACGAGGCAAGGCCCAATTATGCACACTCATAGCCGACGGAACAGAGACAATTCATAACTCTATATGTACATGTCACATACGAATTCCACCTCGTACCAGATACGTCCTCGTCCGTCTTCCACACCAAGTTCGAAACCAGGCTAGAGTTCGGACCATTGTTCGCTGCTGCCTCTATGAGATCAAACGGCCGCGACCACAACGTCCTCTCTTGATTCTAGAATCCAGCATCCTTGCTGAATCGATAGATAGATTTAGACCAATGTGTCCATGGCCAGGCTGGCGCCGGTGCGGATAGTCCGTGAGTTTCCGTCAAGATAATCCTATTGGAGTTGGACTGCATGCATGTCCGGTCGTGCCCTAAAGAAACATGTCACGATTAGACGACAATAGACGTACGTGAACCTGGGAGAACAACAGCAACATGACGGCAGACAAGACTTGGCGTGCAACAATGCGTCGAACAAGATCAGCCCCCTTTGAAAATTAATGATGGCGAGGAAAGCAAGGACGAGGTGCGCAGCGGAATCACGGATTTGATTGGTTGGGTGTAGCTAGGCGTCGAACAAGATTAGCCCCATTGGACAGTCCACGCCGGCGAGGAAGGCAAGGATGAGGTGCACCGTGCGGACAATTTACCTTTTGGCAGCCGCCCTCAATCCCCCAAGCCGATGGCCGTCGCGGCCGGCGCGCTCCAACAGCCCCATTAGACAGTCCATGCCGACGAGGAACGCAAGGACGAGGTGCGCAGCAGAAGCCCGGATTTGATCGGGTGCTACACCGTGCGCAATTTACCTTTTGGCAGCCGCCCTCAATCCCCATGCCAATAGCCGTCTCGGCCGGCGCGCTCCGGCCGGGTGGACTTCCAGATGTGCATGTACGAGCCCTCACTCGCACACACGATGTACCGGTCGGCAGAGCCTCGGAGGTGCACGCGCGCTGCAACGCTTTGGCTGCTCGTGTTCTTTAATCCCGTATCGCTCGCTTGCCATCTTCAGCTGTTGAATAATCTCTCGAAACACAATTGGTTGGTCGGGTTGATGGCTGTTATTACTTCTGAACTTCCGGAACATGGCGGCACGTCGAGCTCCAGAGTTGACCTCGTACAAGCAATTGATCATTGCTTCATACAGAGACCCGCACCACATCCTGCCATCATGGGAGTTGCGGCTGTTAATCACCATTATTCAGATGTGCAACTAACAGGAGATGGTCCGTTATCCATGTGTTATTTTTGAAACGGAGGGATCCATGTGATATGAAGAA
This sequence comes from Alopecurus myosuroides, assembly GCA_028641055.1. Classification (NCBI taxonomy): domain Eukaryota; kingdom Viridiplantae; phylum Streptophyta; class Magnoliopsida; order Poales; family Poaceae; genus Alopecurus; species Alopecurus myosuroides. The sequence goes on from CM054057.1 coordinate 16,468,269, forward strand.
AAGAAAGCTAAGGCTATTCATTCTTTCAGCCCTTATGTGCTTTCTAGCCAAACTTTTCATTCAAGATGTGCCTGCTATATCCTGCTAATGCTATTTTGTATCCGGAAAATGGTTTGAGAAAACTTCCAATATATGCTCCTCTATTTGACTATTTGGCTCTCTTTCGGCGACATGAAGTTGCGTAGAAGTTTCACGTGGAGATGGGTTAGTGCTGCGGGAACAGCACCTGTGCCCACTGCTCAGGAATACGTGTGTGATGTTTATGTCATGACCACTGAAAGTGTTAACCTGTGTCTTGGCAGCCAAACGGTTCAAACATCTCATGGCGAGCATCCTCTGGAAAATATAAAGGAGAGCCTATTGTAAGGTATCACTAGACCTTAGTGTATTATTCTACTATTATAGATGCATGGTTCGAGATTTATGCACAGGTTTATTCGACAAAATCTTAGGGTAACTTATGATTTTTTTTCTTATATAAACTCAGATTGTGAGACGTATCCAAAAATAGTGTGTGTTCTATATCACATAGAACGGCAAAATGATAATGTATGATCGCCAAAACATGTTAATTAATTGAAATTTTTACCTCGTTAAAACGCACGGGTATTTTGCCCCGTAAACAATGCGTGGTGAAGCACACAGATCTGATACGAGTAGCAACGGCGTGCAATCTCGAGACATCAATGCTAGAAACCTACACTTTGTACGCCCGAGCAAACTGCACGTGCACTACTATGTGACACGTGAACTTCGTCAATCAATTTTCCTTTGGTTCTGAGAGATGTATACTGCTGCTCATAAAGTGGAATGGTTAGATTGAGGAGCACGCCGTTGTTTCAGGAAATGGGTGAAAGTTTGAAAACGTTAAGCTGGACAGTGCTCGATGCTCTATGTTAAGCTAGATATCCAAATGGCTGAGATGTTTTTTTCACTAATTAAATTTACATCATGCCTTAATATTTTCAAAGCGTTTCACAATAAAAGGTTATTGGGAAGAGGCATAAGCATACAGAAGATTGCACTCTTAATTACTATTCATATTTTGAAGTATTGTAAGTAAAAGAAATTAACTATTATTCTGGAAGCATGTAAACTTTTATGTGCGATCTTTTAGGATGAATATGCGTGGATGGTGTCTGTGAGGTGGTGGCACCGACATCAATTTTGCTTCTCGTTTTACAGTCTCGACCCCGTCATGTCGGAGCTTACTCTGGTGCATTGTTAGGCGCAACGTATTCTTGATTGAGCGTGTCAACCCGTCGCAACGCACGGGCACTTCTGCTAGTACTAGCTAGTAGTAGCTATTTTACTCAGTAAGTATCAATTAATCGACAAGCCAAAGTGAACGAAATAGAAATAGAAGAGCCATATGCACCTTGACCTAAGGAATGAGGGAACAAAATTTACGTAGCTTTTGTTGAGGTTGGACTGCTGCAGAATATGAGAGCTCTACTTCCCACCCGGCAACTCATTTTCTTTCTGTTAATCATTCATTAGCAAAAGCGAAAAGGAGAATATTAGGATCTGGACTATAATTTCATACCAATGGGTTTCCTACGGGTATGCAAATGTGGCAATGCCAATTTTACAAATCTAATTACCTACCGGCTTAAGAACCAGAGTCAAATCAGGTAGCCTCGGGCCCGATGCCATCTAGTATCACATCTTGCCAATTATCCACTCCCACATCAGAACTGGCGGGCAGCACCAAGCCCGTGCAAGAAGCGGCAGAAGAGCCGTTTTTCCTACACGGATCATGCAAAGTGGCCTTCGGCCGGCGGCGGCGTCGCTCACTGAGAAGATCGGATGGCGCCCTTCTTCTGGTTCACCTTTCTATGGGTGGGGTCAGGGTTAAACCAGGTCACACAACTCAAATATGTCGACCCGAGATAATTACGCCTTCACATCTCGGACCCGCACCACTTACCCCTTCGCATGCTGGACCCACAGCACAGACCCGTCTTCTTCCTTCCCCGCACGAACAACTCAAACTCAGATCTATGGCAATGCAAACTAACATAGTACATACGATTTGGGGGCCCCTAATTTTTGGGGGCCCTGTGCGGTCGCTCACCTCGCACACCCTCATCGACGGCCTTGCATATATAGGAGAATACGTCGGACAGCCATCCTCGGGCTGCAGACCGACACGGACTCGACACCGAACACTAATCGAACTCGCATCCTTTCCTAACCAAAGCCAAGACTACATGGTTTGGTGATCAATCACCAATCAAGAAAAACTCCACGTGCAGACCAACATGGACTTGGACCTTGTACGCGAACAACCCGTGAGTTTTTGTTCTATAGCAGCTGGTAATAAACAAATGCGTATGCTTTTTTTTTAAGGCAAAAACACGTGTATGCTTATGCGCACGAATCGAGCAACCTAGCTTCCTTAAAAACAGCGATGACGTCCCACCACACGGATCATGCTGGCCCACCGATATTTGCGATACGAAATAGTAGTATATAATTACTGACACTGAGTCCCACTTGTCAGCCCAATTAAGAAGCGAGGCCCGCCGGTCAATTTTGACTGCCTGGCCAGTGTGCGGGCATTGAGCAGCGACCGGCTCTAGTATGGGTGGTGCTGACCGCACTAGTAGAAACAGGACCTTTCGTCCAGGGCTAAAATGGGCATTCATCCCAGTTACATAACAAACCCGGACGAATGCTAGGTTCGGTTGGCCAGGGCTGTATATAGGCCCCGTGGAGCATAGACCCCGTGACGAAGATATGGATCCTGGACCCTGCGGGTAAGGACACCCCGTCTCAGGCCCAAGGTCAAGGCCCAAGAAGAGGAGACCTTGGAGTGTTCCAGAAGGCCCACGTGAAGCCCACCCACACTATCTTGCGGGATAATTTAGGAAACCTGTAACCGATCTAAGGTTAGAGTTCGAGTCATTTCCGGGTAGGGTTTGAGACCTGGCCACCTATATATGGTCAGGAGAACCACCGGAACAGGACCAAACAATACCGCACCACCAAAGCCTTGAGCTCGAGACAATACTCTCGACTTAAACAACCATCATTGTAACCGATCTACTCATTAATACAGATCGACAGAGGCAGGAGTAAGGGTTTTACCTCTACGAGGGCCCCGAACCTGGGTAAATCTCGCCCCCTGTCTAGCCGACGATTCCACCAGCGCTCATGGGTTCTCCTATTAGAAACCCGATAGGTTCACCTGAGGGATTTGTAGAGTCAGAGATTCGACACCCCGGTTGGGGAGGGAGCATTTGTCCCGGTTCGTGACTAGAACCGGGACAAATGCCCGGTCAGACGCCACGTGACCAGCGCATGGGCATTAATCCCGGTTCTAGCCACGAACCGGGACGAATGACCCGGTCCCTATATATATTAGCCACCCATCCCCTTGTCTCATCTTATTTTTTTTTCTGCTAGGAGGGTGTGAGAGGTGGTTCTAGTCTTTGTCTATCTTTGCTATGCACACGAGGTGTTCGACGAAATACCCGAGCCACGCAAAAAGATATCCTCGATCGAGGTTAGCATTCTTATCATTTTCATCTATAATTGATACAGAAATATTATACTTGTCGATGTACGGTGGCCATTTCACATATTTTTTTATAAAATTAATTATACGATGCAGATGGATGCACGGTAGCGATGGATGTACGGTGACCGACGCACTTCCGAGTATAGGGCAGGCCTGAATTAAGTTCTCGGTGTAGCTCAGGCGAACAAAGAGAATGGCTTTATGTGTTGCCCATGGGTTGATTGTCGAAACGTCAGGGAGCACTCTTTCTCGAGAGTCCTTCACGGCCACCTACTTCGGAGAGGTTTCATGCGCAGCTATAATTGCTGCACCAAGCATGGAGAAATAGGGGTTGTGATGAAAGAAAATAAAGAAGAAGATGATCCTTTGTTCCTTGAATACGGTGATACTGCAATGGAAGACAATGCAGAAGAAGGAGGTGATCAAGAACGGGCATCAGATCAGCCTGATGATGATCTTGGCCGAGTTATTGCCGATGCAAGGGAAGACTGTGAAAGTGAATTGGAGAGGTTGAAGTTGGACAACATGTTACAGGATCACAAAAAGTTGTTGTACCCAAATTGCGAAGATGGCAGCACAAAGCGCGGTACCACACTGGAGTTGCTGAAATGGAAGGCACAGAACGGTGTGAATGACAAGACATTTGAGAGTTTACTTAAAATAATGAAGCCAAAACTTCCAAAGGATAACGAATTTCCTGACAGTACGTACGAAGCAAAGAAAGCTCTCTTCCCTCTAGGATTAGATGTGCAGAAGATACATGCATGCATTAATGACTGCATTCTCTACCGCGGTGAGAAGTACGAGAATTTGGATGAATGTCCGGTATGCACTGCACTGCGGTATAAGATTAGACCAGATGACCCTGGTGATGTTGACGGCGAGCCCCCCGTAAGAGGGTTCCTGCAAAGGTGATGTGGTATGCTCCTATAATACCACGGTTGAAACGTCTCTTTAGAAACAAAGAGCATGCCAGGTTGTTGCGATGGCACAAAAAATACCATAAGAATGATGAAAAGTTGAGACACCCCGCTGATGGATCGCAGTGGAGAAAGATCGAGAGAGACTTCCCGGACTTTACATGAGAGGCTATAATTGTATGGTTTGGTCTAAGTACATAGGCAAAATTGACTTTGAAAAGTCCTATGACAAGGTCAATTGGGATTTTCTCCAACAAACTTTGCGTATGAAAGGGTTTAGTCCACATTGGTGTGATTGGGTGGCTCGTTTTGTGCAAGAAGTTAGTGTTGGGATTAGAGTGAATGATGACATTGGTTATTTCTTTCAAACTATAAAAGGGTTGTGTCAGGGAGATCCACTGTCTCCCATTTTGTTCAACTTGGTGGCAGACATGTTGGCAGTCCTTATAGCTCGGTCGAAATAGGATAACCAAGTTGGTGGCTTGGTGCCACATTTAGTGGAAGGGGGAATATCGATTCTTCAGTACACTGATGACGCTGTTCTTTTTTTAGAACATGATCTGGACAAGGGTGTGAACATGAAATCAATCTTCTCTATGTTTGAACAATTTTCTGGCTTGAAAATTAATTTTTATGAGAGTCAGATTTTCTGTTTTGGTAATGCTCGGGAATATAAGGATGAATACCAACACATGTTTGGATGTGAGGTAGGAGATCTTGTTTTCAGATATCTAGGGATTTCGATTCATTATAGGAGACTTCTTAACAAGGAGTGGAAATGTGTTGAGGATCGTTTTGAACAAAATTTGAGCTCTTGGATGGGTAATTTGTTATCTTACGGGGACAGGTTGGTTCTGGTTAATTCGGTGCTAACTAGTCTACCGATGTTCATTTTCTCTTTCTTTGAAGTTCCTATTGGGGTACGGAAAAGAATTGATTTTAATAGGTCTTGTTTTTTCTGGCAGAATGATAACGTTAAAAAAAGTATCATCTTACCAAGTGGAATATCATTTGTCGTCCCAAAGATCAAGGAGGCCTCGGTATCGAGGTTTTGGATGTTAAGAACTAATGTCTCCTCAGTAAATGGTTGTTTAAGCTGTTAACCAAGGATGGGATATGGCATGAGCTTCTCACTAATAAATATTTTGGTGATAGAACTCTTGCTGAATTAGAGGCCAAACCAACAGATTCACCTTTTTGGAAAGGTATTATGAAGGTGAAAACTGTGTTTTTCAGTCGTGTTAAGTTTTCGCTTGGTAATGGTGAGAGAATTAGATTTTGGGATGATTGTTGGTTAGCAGATTCGTCTCTCGCAACACATTATCCCTCTCTTTAGTCATTCTGAGTAATAAAAACAGTTTAGTTTCTCATGGCGATAAGTGGGAAATATGGTTAGCAGATTGTTGGTTAGCAGATTCGTCTCTCGCAACACATTATCACCTCCTAATATTCAATTTCGACGTGCTATTACCGGGGATAAGTGGGAAATATGGTTGAACCTAATAGAAAAACTTATGGAAGTTAATTTATCAGACAATCATGATGGTATCACATGAACTCGTACCACTACAGGAATTTTTTCTGTTAAATCCTTTTATGCAGATCTTATAAATGGGGATGTTAGATTCCTCAGGAGATACTTCTGGAAATTGAAAGTGCCTCTAGGAGAGAATTTCCGAGAAAAGATAATTTAGCTAAGAGGAGATGGAGTCGGTGCCAAAAATGTGTTTTTTGTGGGACCTATAAACTGTTCATCATTTGTTTATTTCCTGTGAGTTTGTTAAAAAGATTTGGAGGCTGGTGCATTTCACGTTTAGTATTTCACCTCCCTCTAATATAACTAATTTTTTTGGGATAGATAAAAATCTTAAAGCACTTATACGCATAGGAGTACGTGCTTTGCTTTAGGCTGTATGGAATCACAAAAATGGCATTGTTTTTAACAATGAGAAGCCTGGGAATTTTTTGCAGGTTATTCATCAGGCTGCCTACTGGATGCACCTCTGCTCTCTTCTTCTTCCAGAGGACTAGAGTGCTCGTTTGGATGGTGGATGCACTCGGCTGATGACGGTCGTTCAGGCTATCTACAACAAGGGTGGTTGGCTGCATAGTAAACGTCTGGGCAGTATGTAGGCTTATTTCGAGGGGGTTTCGCTTTCTATTGTTTTTAGGCTTTGATCGAGCTGTTGAGCGGTTGTGACTCGTTTATGTGTGAGCTTTGGGTTGTAACTTAATCTGCTATTATGTTACTTTAATAAAAGCCGTGTGCATCAATCTGATGCAGAGGCTGGGTTTCCCTTTTCAAAAAAAAAATCTATTCGACACATGGGTATACCTTAAATATTATTTAATTTTGTTAAATGTTGATTGTATTTGTAAATATCGTTTAATTTTGTTAAATGTTTATTGTATTTGTAAAAGATTTTTTACAATTTCAATGAAAGATTGTCGGTCCCTTTAAGTTAATGTTTCAAATATTTTTTGCAAACACTTATTGGGGTCGTTGCTGGGGGCACCCAGCCCAATAGGGCCTCTATCGGTGCTCCCAATAGCGGCTACGCAACACACTTACCAAACACTTTGTCGGTAAGGACAGCGTAGATGTGTTTACAAATGTCTTTAGTTTCACCATGCATGGGGCTGTTTTTCTAGTTGCTACAATTCTGCGCGAATTTGGATGCACAAAGGCTAATTTAGATGCAGGACATACGAAAATATTTGTTGCCCGAGAATTATTAAATATGTTTTTCTTTCATACTGGGTTCTTGGAATGATGGTACCAAAACCAATATTTTGGGTGCCTCCCAATCAGGGGCAAGTATGTGTTGTCTTTACTCCCCATTCATCTCCGTCTGTGACATATCAACCGTTTTGTGTTAAACCCTGATTGCATCCATGTGGCATGATTGCATTGTTGAATAATTAGGCATAATTTACACGATTAATTCCAGAATATAAATCATGACAAAAGCAACTATTAACATGTGGAACTTGAACATACTAGATGCAGCAGACAACATGAATAATAGCAACACGATCTCTCTAAACATGTAAACGGTAGACATGTTAAACAGACAAACCAGGACACAGATTCCGTATCGATCGTTTGTAGTAACGTTGTTGATGACAACGTTGGCGATGAAGGGTCGGAGTAGACGACGCTTGAGGCGACGGTACGCAGCACCGCCTGACTTGTTAGGCAGACGAGCCGTCGTGGAAGCAGCGAGCAGTCGCGCGAAGCGCTTCCCAAAAACCTAATTCGCCCTCTCCCGTACAGGATAACAAAGGCGACTGGTTCCGGAGACCTGCTCTCCCGTTCGCCGGTGGACGCCGGCGGTCGGGATGGAGTAGACTACGGTGGCGGGGCAAGGAACGAGGTGTGTCAAAACCTAGATTGGTTTCGGTGTGTGTACAGCACCCACGGTGCACGTCTTTTATAGTGCGGTTCGGAAAACCCTAACGTGTGCGACCTGGGAGGCCCACGGCGCATGTCCGAGTCGGTTGCAGCACGCGATACGGGAGCGTCCCGAATCGCCTCAGCTGTGACGCGTCCGTCACGACTATGAAATAGGTTTTCCAAAACAGCAAAATAAAGATAAGTATTGTCTTGGCTCGAGGCTCGATTCACGCGATGTGTCGAGACGAGCGAGCGGCGGAGTAGGAGGAGTGCGCGAGAGTCTCTCTGGTTCTCACTCACTTACAATCTCTACAACACTCCACCTTATAAGGTGGTGTGCAACTACACCAACTTCCAATGTGGGCCTAAATTTCTCACTCCCACCATTCATTAGTACACATGGACCATTTTGAGATTTCAGCATTTGCTATTGGGCTCACTTGTATTGACCCAAATATTTCAGCATGAATCCTGTTTATCGAGTATCATCAAACTAAGACACCGCAAACTGTAAGAGCAGACAGAATTTCGGTACAAACTTCCAATACTGAACAAAATTATCATAATAATCCTCTAAAATTAGAAAATAATAGGACAAACAAGATAATCATTATTTTTGGAACCATCGAACAAGGTCATCAAAACCCATGTACTACAATGCTGAAGCTGAATAAGATCATCCTATTCCTCTGCCGTGCTAAAACCTGCATAGCGTGCATGTCGCAAAGTATATAAGGAACACTGTTCAAATGTGGTGAACTCACAGCGATATACATTTGTTTAAAAACCATCTCATCTTTTGGTGGATTGCCATAATAGGCGAAATGTATGCTCTCTATATTTAACGATCGACGTTCGCATGTCCTCCAATGGCAGACCAGCAACACAACGGCAGCTGAAAACACGAAGATGCACCGTGGTGCGGGCGGGTCTTCCTCATCCCGAGCACACCGAGCAGCGTCCGCGTGAAACCTCCCGACGGCTTGGGCTGGCACCCTCGCCTGGTCCCCTGTGGCTGGAACGACTGGTAGCAGGACGGTGCTGGCGTTATGGCCGGCATCAGCGAAGTAGCATTTGCGGGGCCGGTCTCCTTGGCGGCGATGTCCACGGCGGCGTGTTTGGGCGTGCCGGGCACGGATTCCCACTGGAAGGGAACGGCGGCCGAGCAATGACTGTAGTACATGGTGTCGCTCTCGTTGGTGTTGGTGGTGGTGGCCGCGGCGGCGTGTTTGGGCGTGCCGGGCACGGACTCCCACAGGAACGGAACGGCAGCCGAGCAATGGCTGTAGTACATGGTGTCACTCTCTTTGGTGGTGGTGGGCGGGGCGGCGTGTTTGGGTGTGCGCGGAACGGACTCCGACAGGAACGGAACGGCGGCGGAGCAATGGCTGTAGTACATGGTTTCGCTAAGGTTGGTGTTGGTGGCCGCGGCGGCTTGTTTGGGCGTGCCGGGCACAGACTCCCAAAGGAACGGCATGCCGGGTCGCAGGCTGTAGTACATGGTGAACGACGTCTCCTTCCCGTTGTGGCCTCACTTGGTGTCGTTGTTGGCCTAAGCAACGAGCTTGATTGCTTTTCCTAGCAGCCGAACTTTGTAAGCACCCGGTACTAGGCAAGGAATCATTCGCTACGATCACTGGAAAATTATGGTATTAGCTCGTTCCTCCCCTCCACCTCCGAGCTAGTCTGTTACACACGGCATCGCCGTTCTTTCGTCTGTTCCAAGTCTAGTTACAGAGTAGGTAATCGCTTCCTTAAGTAGAGGTCGTGCTGCGCGCAGTCGTGACCCAGTCGCCCCCTCGGAGCCAACCTGGAGGCCGCTTGTTCCGTGTGGGCTTGGCCTTGTCTCCTTCCGGCCCATGTGTGGCTGGTGCTTGTGAGGGTGGGTCGTTGACAATCCCCCCTGGTTGGAAACCTGCTTGCCCCCAAGCAGGTGCGAGAGGGAATTGTTGATGGATCGACTCCTGGTCCTCCCATGTAGCTTGATTCTCCGACATGCCACTCCACTGCACCAGGATCTGCGGCAGCGCCCGCCTCCTCTTGGAATGCATCCGCGTGTCCAGCACTTTGAGAGGCACCTGGAACAGGTCCGTCGTGTCTGGAAGATCTTGTGATGCTGGTGGTCCCGGCCCAAAGCAAGGTTTCAGCTGCGAGACGTGGAAGACGGGATGAACTCGGCTTGACGGCGGCAGTTGCAGCTTGTACGCCACCTCGCCCACACGCTCCAATACGCGGAAGGGACCGAAGAACTTGAACGACAGCTTCTGGTTTGCCCTGCGGTGGACTGAAGTTTGGATGTAGGGCTGCAGGCGGAGGAATACTTCATCGCCTACCTGGAACGTGCGCTCACGGCGGTTCTTGTCAGCCTGGAACTTCATGCGTTGTTGCATGCGCAAGAGATGCTGGCGTACTGAAGCAATGACCAATTCCCTGTCCTGAAGCCATTCCTGAATATCGACATTAGCAATCGAATTTGTTGCTGTAACACCAAAATACCTTGGGGGGTGACCGTAGAGGAGCTCGAATGGCGACTTTCCCTACGAAGCGTGCCAGTTGGTGTTGTACCAGAATTCACAGAGAGAAATCCATTTCGCCCACTGCTGCGGTCGCGCGCTGATGAAACATCTCAAGTAACATTCGATGGATTGATTCACCCTCTCCGTCTGGCCGTCGGTCTCAGGGTGGTTAGCAGTACTGAGCTTGAGCTGTGTGCCGGTGGCCTTAAAAATTGTTTGCCAGAATGTGCTTGTAAACACCGGATCACGATCAGACACTAGGGATCCAGGCATGCCGTGGAGCTTATACACATGATCGATAAAGGCATCTGCCACGGTGGTCGCTGTGTAGGGATGACGGAGGGGGATGAAATGAGCGTACTTGGTGAGCTTGTCGACCACCACGAGTATGCAATTGAACTGTCTCGAAGGTGGCAGCCCGTCAATGAAATCCATTGTTGCGACCTCCCACGGTGCCGAAGGAATTGGCAATGGCTGTAGGAGACCAGCTGGGGGAAGGCGTTCTGTCTTAGCCTGCTGGCATATGTGGCAATTCTTCACATATTCACGAACCATTGACTTCATACCAGGCCAACTGAAGAGGGAAAGGAGCCTGCGGTAGGTTACAGGGAATCATGAGTGCCCTCCTTGCGGGCTGTCGTGAAAAGCTGAAATGATCTGCTGCTGCAGTGAAGCCTCCTTCCCAACCCAAATTCTGTTCTTGTATCGTAAAACCCCTTGGGAGAGAGAATAATCAGCAATAGCGGCAGGGTCAAGCGCCAATTTCTGCAGTAGTTGCTGGGCGTGTGCATCACTGGCGTAGCTCTGGATCACGGCGCTCAGCCACGCAGGCTGCACTGTCGTCATAGAGAACAACGCAGAACTGCTCGGGGGTTTGCGAGAGAGAGCATCTGCGGCTCCGTTCTGTATCCCTTTTTTGTACTGTACCGTGTAATGAAGGCCCATCAGCTTAGTGAGTGCTTTGCGCTGCCAATCTGTATGCAAGCGTTGGTCCGTCAGATGGGTGAGACTTTTGTGGTCTGTGCGGATGATAAACTCTCTCAGCTGTAGGTACGAGCGCCAGTGTTGGACCGCGAGAAGAATAGCGAGATATTCTTTTTCATATACTGATAGTCCACGGTTCCTGGGGCCCAAGGCACGACTGACAAAAGCAATGGGGTGTCCCTTCTGCGAGAGCACGGCCCCAATACCAACATCACAGGCGTCAGTGTCGATGATAAATTGCTCGCTGAAATCTGGCAGTGCAAGGACGGGAGCAGTGACAAGTGCTTGTTTCGGAACTTGGAAGGCCTTTTCAATGTCAGGTGTCCACACGAAAATCACTCCTTTTCGAAGTAAGGCTGTCAATGGCTGGCTGACGATCGCATAGTGCTTAATGAATTTCTGGTAGTAGCCCGTAATGCCAAGGAAACCTCTCAACTCTTTCTGGTTCTTTGGTGTTGGCCATGTCTTGATAGTCTGAATTTTGCTGTCATCAGTGGCAACACCTGCGGATGAAATCACATGACCCAAATAAGCCACTTGTGGTTGCGCAAACGCACATTTGGACAGCTTAACGTGCCACTGGTCTTTTTGCAAGATAGAGAGCACGGCTGATAGATGTTGGAGGTGGTCCTCATAGGTATGACTATAAATCAATATGTCGTCGAAGAAAACCAGCGCGAATTTGCGTAAGACAGGCGCCAAGGTTGCGTTCATGGCGTGCTGGAAGGTCGCTGGCGCTCCTGTGAGTCCAAATGCCATTACCCTGAACTCGTAATGCCCGTTGTGCGTCTGAAAGGCAGTTTTGTGCTCCTCTCCCGGCGCCAAACGAATCTGGTGATACCCTGCCTTGAGGTCGAGCTTGGAGAACCACTTCGCCCCTGCGAGCTCATCGAGCAGTTCATCAATGATTGGGAGGGGGTACTTTCCTTTCACAGTGAGGGCATTCAGAGGTCTATAATCGATAACCAAGCGCCAGGGCTTATCCCCTTGTTCTTCTTTCTTTTTGACCAAAAGGACAGGAGCAGCAAACGCACTGTTGCTATGCACAATAACCCCTTGCGCCAGCAGTTCCTTAATTTGCTTTTCAATCTCGGTTTTCAGCTCTGGTGGAACTCGATATGGTCTGACAGAAACATGGCGTGCACCTGGGATAAGAGGGATACGATGGTCATATTGCCTTCTTGGTGGTAAGCCAGTCGGGGCGGCGAATACTGACTGAAATTGGTCGAGCACCATCTGAACTTCATTGGGAACTGTCACTTCCGGCATCACTTGTTCACTGAACATGTGCAGTTCGACTAGAGCATGCGTACACAGCCGCGGTTCGTCGCCATGTAGCGTTACCTGGCGGCCTTGATAATGGAACGACACCCAACCATGTTCCCAGTGTGTCAGCATCGGGCTATACTTCCCAAGCCAGTCGAGCCCAATGATCCCATCATAACTGGCGAGCTCGAGAACTCTGAAAGTGTCTGTGAAGGTTGATCCATCAGCAGTCCAAGACAGAGCTGGAAACTGCGATCTGCACTGAAGAATAGCACCTCCTGCAACTTGGACTGAAACTGGATTCTCTAGCGGCTCTTCCCCTTCAAGCAGAGTGGACAGGTGCTTATCAATGAAGCACGCTGAGCTACCTGAATCCAACAGGAACAAGAATGAATGCCCCTGTATATGCACCTGTAATTGCATGGTGCGAGGCGCAGGCGTGTCAGGCTGCAGAGCAGCTGCTGATAGCATATGACACGACTGTGATGGTTCCTGCTGTTGCACACTTGGCTCCTGATGTAGTCCACTGGTGTCCTCATCCGCCAAATGCATGTACTCGACCATTTCTTGTACCACATGCAAGGATACCGTGGTTCTGCACTGATGGCCAGGGTTCCATTTCTCACAACATGTGAAACAAAGACCCTTAGCACGCCTGTAGGCTTTCAGACTGTTCCAGCGTTCTTCAGCTGAGCCGCGAGTTTGATCTGCTGCGCGCTTTTCTTCCACTGTTCGTGAGACCCATTTGGCCGGGGGGTTAGGTGGTGGTGGTGGTGTGGCCGGAGCGCGTCTCCAAGGAGTCATCGGTGCTGACGGAATTGGTGGAACGTTGAGAGTGGTCACGCCATCACCAAGCTCTTCATACAGGAGTGCCAGGGAGTACGCTGCCTCAAGGGACTGTGGTTGTTGAATCGCAACAAGGACTCGGACCCCAGGCTGCAAACCATCTAAGAATTTGGTGACATAGTGAACCGTATCGGGCCGTGGTTCGTAGACTGCAATTTGATCCACCAATTCAGAGAAGCGCTGCACGTAATCTTCCACTGTTGTGATCTGACAGATATGAATGAGACGGAGAACAAGGATCGAATGCTGATTGCGACTGAAACGCGCCAGTACTGCTTCAACAAAATCTGGCCAAGCAGGAGCAGGTGATTTCTGCAGATAAGACTCCAACCAGGTAGCTGCGGCACCAATGAACAGGGACGACGCGTTCGAAACCCAATGAGTCCGTTGCGTCTGCCAGTGAGCATAGTACTCCTCACAACGAATTTGCCATAGTTTCGGATTGGTTCCGTCAAATTGAGGCAAACCAGCACGGTACCCAGAGGAGAAAGTATCAGTGTTCGTGTTCTGGAATTGGGAATTCTCACATTCAGAGTGATGGGGATGGTTATAGGTGTTACCTCCTCCCGGGGAGGACGCTGGCTGGCCAGACGTCTGTCCCCGGTGTTGTGTTGCAGAGTGGTGCCATGTATGGCCAGCGGCGCCGCCATCGACTGTCGTAGAGAGCGGCCCGGAAACGCGCTCTGTCGCTGCTCCGGGATCCGGGCGGGGAACCTTCTGCAGAGTCGAGGCGAGCGACGCGATCTCGGAACTGAGGAAGTCCTTGACCGAGGTGAGATCCGCGCCGATGGAACGCTTGAGCGCGTCCAGATCCGCCGCCGAGGAAGACTTGACTGCTTCCACCGCGTCGCTGACGGTCTTGATCTGCTTGCCGGTGTCGAGGACGAACTTGCGGACGTCGTCAATTGTCTTCTTCTGGTACTCACCGAACCGCGCCTCATACTCCTCCGTGTTCTCCATGCGGATCAGATCGTACAGGGCGCGACAATCGGGCGTGAGTTGCTCCATGGCTTCGGATCGGCGACGAGCAGCGAAACGAGTGGGGTATGGGTGGGTGGGCAGATCCAGGGTGTGGAAGAAAATTGAGGAAGAAGAGGCTCTGATTACCACTTGTAAGCACCCGGTACTAGGCAAGGAATCATTCGCTACGATCACTGGAAAATTATGGTATTAGCTCGTTCCTCCCCTCCACCCCCGAGCTAGTCTGTTACACACGGCATCGCCGTTCTTTCGTCTGTTCCAAGTCTAGTTACAGAGTAGGTAATCGCTTCCTTAAGTAGAGGCCGTGCTGCGCGCAGTCGTGACCCAGTCGCCCCCTCGGAGCCAACCTGGAGGCCGCTTGTTCCGTGTGGGCTTGGCCTTGTCTCCTTCCGGCCCATGTGTGGCTGGTGCTTGTGAGGGTGGGTCGTTGACAAACTTGTCCTGATTCCTCTCCGCCACTTTGCTGCCGTGAAATAGGGAAACAACCTCGCAGCGTTTTTATGATGGTTATCTTTCAGCACCGAATCGGATACCACCAACTGTGAGAACATTGCTAAACAGAGCGGTCAAGCAGCGGTTCTCATTTACGGAATCGGAAACCAACCCAGAGCGCGGACATGTTTTGCTTCGAGAGGCCCAACCCAACCCGGCCGGACTGGATCGTCGTGATGGCCCAGTCCCGAGATTATTGGGTGTTGTATATAGCGCTCGACCCTCGCTCCTTCTCCGTTTTTTGTCTTTAAAAAAAAAAATACGGTACAGACACAAAAACGCTCTGTAAACGCATAGGGTCATGCCCTACTCCTATGAGCACTTACAAGAGAATAAGCCGACGGACTGGTCTTTAAATTCACGAAGTCACCACAGGCGACTCGCTATCGACGAGAATGTAAAACTGTGGTTTGAACTCTCGTGGGCTCGGGGGTAAAACCACCCTCGTAACCATCTTTCGATCCGGCATGGTACCCAACATGTATCCACCAACGGCGCTTCGTGTCTTTCAAGTCCGACAGAGATCGCCTCTACAAGCCGCTACCTTACTGGATAATAAACATCTGTTGGATCTAAATTGTGCGGAGCAACTTCATGTAATCCACTTACCATAGCCCTTAATTAGCAACACGGTCATTTATATATATAAGGAGCATGTATTAATATCACAATAATACTAGTTACACACGTACTCTGCACCAACTCGTTAGATTTTAAACTCTAGGTTTGACACATGTGTGTCACGTTTAGACCGAATATTCTTTTAGCCGGATACGATGTTGCCGTCTATAGCGAGACGCCTATGATGACTTCGTCAATTCATAAGGGTTGGGTGTACGTGTGCGGTTTCATAGGGTTGAGTGTATGCGTTTGTATGCGACACTTGCGTCTGTAGTGTGTTTCTAGAAAAACACTCCTTCTTGAAACCCTAACCCTAATATGTTCATCTCAAGAGCGAGTCGAGATTTCCTATCCGCCCCGTTGGTGGAAAGGTAGATGGAGGAGGAAGGGAACTCATTCCGAGCACCGACCGTCGGTGGCACAAGCGGTTCCAATTGCCTCTTCGGTCGTAAGAGAAGGGAAGGCATAAATATTTATGTGCTATATTTTATCCAAAAAAACCAACTCCAAAAATTACGGATGGTGGAGATCTTAACCTCTTTATTATTAAATATAGATATATATTTTGGCCAATCAAAAGACTCTAGCCTTTTACAAAATAGGCCCTTCTCATTTCATATATAACTTCTGGGTACCTAATTCATGAATTAGTCTCCAACTTATAGGATTGTGAACCACATTTGATTGATTGAAAACTCAAAAAACACTTACTTTTGTTGGGTTGTACAATAACAATTTAAAAGGAAATCTAGTATGTTTCTACATTAGAATATATACATGAAAATAGAAATCAAATTTGAAATCATGGATTAAGCTGAGATAAGAGCAGAGGCATCAGGCGTGCTGGAGACGAGGGTGCGCGCATCGAGCACAACTGAGAGGAGATTAAATTAGTGTCGGACGGGTCTCGTCTGACTGGATGTATGTCTACATCCAGCTTAATCGGTAAATGAGATTTGCTAGCTTGACACGCTCCCCCACCCCCGAAATTTTGTCCAAGAATGGCCCATTAGACCTAGATTGAATTATTATGCCCGATAGAGCTTCTAGGTCGCCTCTTGTGCAAACGCTATGGAACAGGGTGCATAAACCTCACCTGGGGAGCCGGGAGTCCACCCTTGCTCACTCGGCTGTGGTGGCGCTTCTTATGATTGTATTATGTTTATATTGTTCAAATATTTATACAGATTTTGTTACTTTCTTCAATATCAGTTTCATTCAATTTTTAGGTACTATTGTTCGTATAAATTTATAGAACAATCTAAAAATATAAGTTCAATTCATTTAGGAACATTAAAAAAATTGAATGTTCGGTATCGATTCATATTCGTACCACTAAGAATACATTGGTCCTATTAGAATCCATCTTGAATTTAAGTAATTTAAAAAACTTAGATGGGAATATGTTGCTACAATGAATTCCATGTGAACAT
Organism: Alopecurus myosuroides; assembly: GCA_028641055.1. Taxonomy (NCBI): domain Eukaryota; kingdom Viridiplantae; phylum Streptophyta; class Magnoliopsida; order Poales; family Poaceae; genus Alopecurus; species Alopecurus myosuroides. The sequence goes on from CM054057.1 coordinate 16,485,251, forward strand.
AAGTAAAGCAAAATAGATGAAAAAATCATATGCATTGAGAAGATTTTTTCTACTACAAGGTCTAACATACTTCAATATTTCTACTTAGTACGTATACATATCGTAAGATAGAGTTCTACAACACATTAGTGTAGAAAATGCCGTCATACATCTTTCTAGTTTATGATTGCTTTCTTAATTTTAACAAAAAGACTCTATAACTGTATGAGGTAAGTGGGTTGTCCTTATATCTCCTATGATATCACTTGATAGTGTTTACTCGTTTCCTCCTTCTTTTGTGGTAAAATTCTTCCCCGTTTATCAGGTATGGTTATGTATTAGCTAGGAGAGTGTGTCTTATCTCCATGATCACTTAACAAACTTACTTGTAGCTTCTACAAAATTTATTAATCGAGCGTGAGGATTTTTGTAGTGATGTTTTGCGGGATAATATACAGTAGTACTATCGTACGAGAGCAACATTTTGACTCCCAAGCTCACATGCTCCTGAATGTTTTTGAAAAAAAAATGACCAAATGGGCGTACGGGTGCACACCATAAGAGGGATTACACGTGTGTTACTTGACGAGGGAAGACTTGTCGACATCCTTGTAGCTATGCCTAGTTGTAAGAATCTATGATTGTTAAGAATTCTTGTATGACTGCATCGAATCCGCTGCCCAGTGAGTCATGATCCTCATCCTCGCATTTATGGGCATCACTCGTTATCTGCATAGTGATCTTTGTGGACTGCATAGGGCAATTTTTTAAAATTCTGCAACGTATAGCAGAAAATATATAATAGTATTATTATATGAGAGAAATATTTTGACTCCCAAGCTTACTTGCTTCTGACTGTTTTGAAATTCAAAAAAGAGATTCTTAAAAAATATCTTATAACCCGGAGGCAAACATATGTGAGAAATGTGGTGACGAAATATCATTTGTGGTGCTCGGCGCGAAAAATAAAATTGGTCCTTATAGTGCAACAACAAATCATAATACTTAGCACTGATTTTGTTTCTACGGCGCACCACAAATGTCAATTCTTCATGAAACTTTGGACATATGTGGAACATTAATATATGTTTCCACTATTTTTTTAAGATTTTTTTTATGTTTTTGTTCTAATACAACGGTGGTAGGTGAGCTCGAGAGTCAAAGGGGATTTTTTTACTGTAGCACAATCTACGAATTCCAACTAAAACTTACATACGTAATCCTATAGAAAAGATAAAAAATAGGACAAATGAGATTATAATTATTCATGGAATCATCAAACATGATTATCATAATCCACTGTGATGCTAAACCACACATGTTCAAATCATAAAGCAAAGACCCCAACGTGCAGGTCCCAAGCATACATGAAGCACTAGTAATATTTGAAATTTGAGAGCAAGACACGTTATACAAACGCGAGCAATATACTCTCAGTGAATTGCCATTAATAATCCACGAACGCAATACATATTTAACAAACGAGATTCTCATGTCCAGTGGCACACTAATAACGCAACGGCAGCTGAAAACACGATGCACAAAGATGCTAGCTCGGCTTGCTATTGGTCCCTGGCTATTGTCTTGGCCAGACTTTGAGGAGCATCCTCAGGAAAACATCTACAGGGAGGAATACTTCGATGATCCTGCATACTAGGCACGTCTCCAGCTCAGCAGCCTATGGTGTTAAGTAGTTGATATGGGTTCTACTCCGTTGTGTTAGCTTGCGCTGAATAAGATGTGTGCGAGTGTTTGTCGTTTGCCCTGCGTGGAAGCTGTCTCAGACTTGATCCTGTCACCATTTGTGTAAGACTCTTTGTTATTATCAGCAAGTTGTAATTTATACCAATGTCTGTATTGCTACTACAAAAACTATAAATTGTTACTACAGTAATTTTATACCAATGTATGAATGTCTACTACAACATCAAGTTTATGTTTGTATGGGTCAGTTATTTATATTGATTTTTTTACTTTCTTCAATATCAGTTTCACTCAATTGTTAAGCACTATTGTTCATATAAATTTATAGAGCAATAAATATAAGTTCATTTTATTTAGGAACATTAAAGATTTGAATGTTCGGTATCAATTCACATTCTTATCATTAAGAATACATTGGTCCTATTAGAATCCATCTTGAATTTAAGTAATTTTAAAAGTTAGATGGGGATACGTTGCTCCAATGAATTCCATGTGAACATAAGTAAATGAAAATAGATGAAAATATCATATGCATTAAGAAGATTTTTTCTGCTACAAGGTCTAACATATTTCAATATATTTCTACTTAGTACGTATACATATCATAAGAGAGAGTTCTACAACACATTAGTGTATAAAATGCCTTCATACATCTTTCCAGTTTATGATTTCTTTCTTAATTTTAACAAACACAATTTGTAACTATATGAGGTAAGTGGGTTCTCCTTCTATCTCCTGTGATATCACATGATAGAGTTTACTCGTTTCCTCCTTCATTTGTGGTAAAAATTCTTCCCCGTTTATCAGATATGGTTAAGTATTAGCTAGGAGAGTGTGTGTTCCCTCCATGACCACTTAACAAACTTACTTGTAGCTTCTATAAAAATTTATTTATCGATTGTGAGGATTAGAAGATTTGTAGTGATGTTTTGCGGGATAATATACAGTATTATTATCGTATGAGAGAAACATTTTGACTCCTAAGCTCACATGCTCCTGAATGTTTTTGACATTAAAAAGAATGACCAGACGGGCGTACGTGTGCACACCATAAGAGGGATTACACGTGTGATACTTGATGAGGGAAGACTTGTCGATATCCTTGTTACTATGGCTAGTTGTGAGGATCTACGATTGTTAATAACTCTTGTACGAAAAAATCGAATCCACTTCCTGGTGAGTCATAACCTTTACCCTCGTATGTATGGGCATGACTCGTTATCTGCAAAGTGATCTTTGCGGACTACGTAGAGCAAAAAAAAAATTTGCAGCGTATACCAACAAATATATAATAGTATTATTATACGAGAGAAACCTTTTGACTCGCAAGCTTACCTACTCCTGACTATTTTGAAATTCAAAAAAAGATAACTCTTAAAAAATATCGTATAATACGGCAGCAAACATTTGTGAGAAATGCGGTGACGAAATATCATTTGTGGTGCTCGGTGCGAAATATAAAATCGGTGCTTAATTAGTGCAACAACAAATCATAATACTTAGCAGTGACTTTTTTTTACAGCGCACCACAAATGTCATTTCTTCACGAAACTTTGCACATATCTTGAATATTAATATATGTTTCCACTATTTTTCCATGATTTTAGAATTTTTACGTTTTTCTTCGAATACAATGGTAGTAGGTGAGCTCGAGAGTCAAAGGGGATTTTCGTTACTGTATCTACGAATACCAAATAAAATTTCCATACGTAATCCTGTAAAACAGATAATTAATAGGACGAACGAGATTATAATTATTCATGGAATCATCAAACATGATTATCATAATGCACTGCGATGCTAAACCAGACATGTCCAAATCGTAAAGCAAAGACCCCAACGTGCAGGTCCCAAGCATACATGAAACACTAGTAATGTTTGAAATTTGAGAATAAGACACATTATACAAAAACGAGCAATATACTCTTTGTAGATTGCCGTTAATAATCCACGAACGCAATACATATTTAACAAACGAGATTGTCATGTCCAACAGCAGACCAACAACGCAACGACATCTCAAAACACGATGCACAATGATGCTAGCTCGGCCTCCTGTGGGTCCTAGGCTATTGTCTTTTCTAGACTTTGAGGAACATCTTCGGGAAGACGTCTACGAGGAGTAGTACTTCGACGATCCCGTGAACTAGGAACGTCTCCCAGTCAGCAGGCTGTGGTGTTAAGGCATTGACATGGGTTCTACTCCGTTGTGTTAGCTTCCGCTGAATAAGATGTGTGTGAGTGTTTGTCGATTTCCCTGCGTGGCAACTGTCTAAGACTTGGTCGTGTGACCATTTGTGTAAGACTCTGTTTAATCCGTGTAATGGTGTTGAACTCTGATGTGCCAGCTCTAAATAAGTTCTTCATGACTGTTTGATCCAGCATCATGAGTGTATGCATATTGGAGGTCTCAGATGGTTAGTCTGGGTCCCCACACTAAGCCTACAGAAATGTATGTTGGAGATCATGAACCATAGTGGAGGAAATGACTACAAACCTCCTAATTTACATAAGGATATGGTCGAAAGGCAACTAGGGTATCTACCTCTAAGGCTTCGATGCCCTTTACAAGTTTATACCCTAATGGTGCAAGGAAAGACGTGGAGTGATTTCATCGAGACATGAAAAGCTGCATCAAGCAAGCGGTGCTAGCAATCAAGAGATAAGAGCACATCAAGAAAATTCTAGTTTATGTTTGTTGTGTGTATTGCTACTACAAGAGCTATATATTGTAATTTTTCTCTCTGTTATTATCGGCAAGTTGTATTTTATACCAATGTCTGTATTGCTACTATAGCAGCCATAAATTGCTACTACAGCAATTTTATACCAATGTCTGTATTGCTACTACAACAACAAGTTTATGAGCAAAAGCTTCCATCAGTAGTTTATGAGAAACCGCCTTTGCCCTTTCGCCTATTTAACCCCCCGGAGACATAAACCCTAAATATATTCCACTTCGTCCCGAAAATCACCCGAGGCCGCCGTCATCATCATCCCGAGATCGATAGGGTTCTGGAGCTCTCCCCGGCACCCTGCCGGAGGGGGAAATCATCACCGGAGGGGTCTACACCACCATGCTCTTCTGCGAAGTGATGCGTGAGTAGTTCATCTCTGGACTACAGGTCCATAGCAGTAGCTAGATTATTATTCTCTCTACTTTGTACCTCATGTTTAGATCTTGTGAGCTCCCTAACATGATCAAGATCAACTTTATGTAATGCTACATGTTGTGTTTGCTAGGATCTCATGAATGTTGAATGCTATGTCTTATGATTATCAATCTATCATGTTATTTTCATGCTTATGTTATTTATGATCTTCCATGCTCTCCGTTATTAGTAGATGCTCTGGCAAGTAGATGCTAGTAACTCCAAGAGGGAGTATTTATGCTCGATATTGGGTTCATGCCTCGCTTTCCTCCTACTGGTCGATTCAACTTAGTTTCTTTCCGAGGGAAACTTGCTACTGCAGTCTTCATACCTTCCTCTTGGTGTCTCCCAACGAACGTATGTTCACACGCATCATTGCTTTCCATATGGTTAACATAAAATGGGTGTTGGTTTTGATCAAAATGATCAATCATAGACATGTATGCATTCATGAATGCATCAATTTGTTTTACACATGGTAAATGCAGTGATGAGGTGTATTTAATATCATATGAGATTTATTTAGTTGATGTATGGCTTTGGTTAAATTTTATTTCAATAATTTATTTAATTATTCCTTTTCGTAGCCCAATAATAGGTGTTTACTCTAATTAACTCTTAAACTCACTTTATGTTTTTGTAAAAATTGGATCTTGTTGTCTCTGGACAGAGGACACAAATATCAAGACAACCCAATTGGTTTTATTCAAAAATACTTTTTAGAATTTGAACTAGAGGCAGATTACTAATTTGACCATTTTTTAAATAACAAGTGTGTGCGCGATACAACTTTGAGTTTCTGTTGTTCTAGAGTGTTCTACATGTTCTAAGGAAACGAGAGACTGTAATTTTATAGGATTTGGACTTGTAGAACTCAAACTAGGAATTATTTGGTGTTTTTCAGCTGTTTTGGCAATTTAAATAATGCTCTAGAAAGTTCTACAGGACCTAAATTTTATTTTTTTTATAAATGGATAGAGAATTTCTCTAGCTTTGCAATGGTTCAAACCTCATAATTTTTGGACTAATATTTGATTTTATATTGAATTTACAAGTTGACAGAAGTTTCTCGTGTTTAAATTTGAATTTAAATCAAATGATGACTGTGCGCGCTGACGCAGGTGCTAACTGGGCGGGCCTAATTCTATTGGTCTATACCGTTTCGCCTAAGTGGTTTGTCTAGGGGCGTCCGATAGTGATCCAACAGATACAGGAGGTTAGGGTTACCTCGGCGGGGCGATGCTCGCCGGAAAATGAAGATGCGGCGGCCGGAGAAGCTGAGGCTTCACCACGATGGCGCTACGGTGGTGCTCGGGCACGGGGAGGACCACGGTGAGGCGCATCGCGACAAGACGAACCTAATGGTGGCGATCCGAGCTTCCTAGAACGGCTGTGCGGGGCAGATGGAGTAGCTCGGCGTCCGCGACCTTCCGACGAGGACGGCGTGGTCAATTGTCTGCACGAAAGGTTCAATCGGGGCATCAAAACGCGCGCACGATCATAGGGATTCGAAAGGGCCAAAAATGGACGGCGGTTTCTTCCTACAGTGGCCGGAAACAAGCACACACGGAAGCGGGGCAGAGGATCTCCCGCGATGAATTTCTCGGGCCTCGGGGCATCATTCTTTTCAGGGAGGGAGGGGAAAGAGAGAGGGTGTTCGGGGGCACGTATAGGTAGCCACGGGGTGCTTGGGGATGCGCAGCACGAGGAGATCGTGGCGTGGCCGTTTCGGTCGATCGTGGCACGGAAAAATCGGACGGAGGTGAGGGATCACTAGTGGGGCCCAGCTGTCATTCAGACAGAGAGAGGGAGGGGTGAGTTGGGCTGCTGGCGGGTTGGGCCATTTACTCCTTCACGCTGCATGGGCGGTAGGTAAGGGGTGGGCCGGCTCGTGCCAGCCTCTTTCTTTCTCTCTTTTTTTTGTTCTTTCCTTTTTCTTTTCTGTTTTTTATTATTATTTCTTTAATAACTTTTGTATAAAAGCACCAAATAACCTCAAACAAGTTTCTAAATTCTTTTAAACTAATTCTCTTTCAAATATGAACACAAATGTGTTGTTTCCAAAACATTTCAAATTTTGAATTTTGATAGTAGGGATAATGCCTTAATAGTGAATAGTACTAAAAATCCTTTTTAAATAGAAAATAGTAATTGATTGGAAAAATACTTGTATAAGATGACAGAGATATTCTAAAAGTCAAACATTTATTTCCAAGGCTATTTCAACTTGTTTTCAAAAACAAAATAATTTATATAAACACTTTATTGGTTATTACTTGATATAATATTTGAAGGCATTATGGAAATATATTTTTCACATGAAATATTTTTGGAGGCATGAAGAAAATATTAGGGATAGTAACTCTCTGTTTCATAAACATTTTCATAGTTATAAATGGGTTGATAACATGTTTGTAAAGAGGTTTGCTAAGGAGAAATGTTTTCTCTTTAAAATGAAAACTAATTTGAAATAGGTTTAGGATTTTAGGAAGAAAAGTAGTATGGATTCTCAATCCCAATTTCATCTGAAATATGTATTGTTTTATTTTTTTTCTTGCATTTCATTTGGTTTTTGGTGACTTGTTTAACATGAAAGCAAAAAGTTTCAAATTTTTATGATTTTTGCACTTTCCAAAAATTAGGAATATTACATGAATATGGACGGTCCATCCTGGTTGCCAACATCTTCCCTCAATTAGTGATGTCCCATAAATAAAAGTAGCTATGTTTTTTTTTAGATAAAGTAAAAAAAAAGGTATCTATGTATATCAATTTATTGTGATTTCACTATGAAATATCTTTGAGATCTTATAAATAATTGGTATCTTAGATAGACTTTCGTAATTCGGTTATACAAAGTTTGGGTTGTTAACTCCAGTTTATTATAACTTCTCTTTACGAAATATAGATAAACATTCGTAATTCAAGACAAGCAACAGATAGGACATCAGAGTTACCAAGAGTTAACAATTTTTCTTTTATAAAACAAATTCCGTCATAAATCTGATGTTTGAATCAGTCGGCACAAAGGGTCATCCAGTAGAGGAAAAAAAAAGGAGGGCGTACGGCGGCGACGCCCACATGCAGCTCGTAGTGGGCCGGCCCAGCAAAGGTGGGATCCTCTTTTAACCTTTTTTTTTGTTTTTAGACAAATGCAGAAATCCCATTATGAGAACCTATAGATCCTGGTTTAAAGGCGCGACCTAGGAGTTCCCGGAAACAGGTAGTGCACGTGATGCACTGCTGGCCTAGGAAAACTAGGAGACATAGGGATCGCATTATAATTTTTTTCCAATCAAGTCACATGATGCAGCGCTGGTGGCCTCTCGGGCTTTGGGAGATCCAAGATGGGGCATCGTTCCCAAAGTCAAACGTCTTCTTGGATCGCTTTCCAACTGTCCTGTAATCTATAAGTAGGCAAGTAATCAAGTTAACTAACAAAACAAAGAGCTTCCACTACATTCCCAACTCCCAAGGAACAAAAATTAGCATTGTGGTGACCAAGTGCTTGCCGGAGACTGTAGACCCGTCGGAGCCGGGGACGCCCACCGGTGATATTCGCCTCTCGCATTTTGACAAGGCTGCGGGCTCCGTGGCAGTGCCAGTGCTCCTGGTGTTCGACAAATCAATCGCCGATCGATCCAGTGGAGACCATCCGGAGAGCACTGTCGCGAGCACTCGTGCACTACTATCCTATCTCGGGGCGCCTTGCAGCTGGAGCAGACGGCTCCGAGGTCATCACATGCACCGGCGAGGGTCAGGGCGTGCTGTTCGTGGCTGCCTCGGCTAGCTGCGCCGTCGACGACGAGATGATGTCGTCGCCACCTGCACTAGTCAACGATCTCTTCGTTCACTACCCCGAGGACTTCATGTGTCGCCAGGCCGACCCGCTGCTGCTGATGCAGGTGACCGAGTTCTCCTGCGGCGGGTTTGTCCTCGGCGTGACGTGGAACCATGCTCTGGCCGACGGGCAGGGGATCGGCCATTTCCTGCACGCCGTGGGAGAGCTGGCTCGTGGTATGTGGCCGCCGTCCATGGTTCCGGTCAGGTTGAATGACTCGGTATTGGCAGCACAACGAGGAATAATGACTGGCCAAAACATGCTCGATGGGCAACATATCGAAGACATGGCCTTTCTCTACTTCAGCATCCCCTCAAGCTTCATCAGCCGCGTGAAATCTCTGTGTACGTGCATGGTGTTCGAGGCGGTTGTGGCCCTAGTGTGGCACACTGGTAGAAAATAGGCCTTCCATACGCCCCCATTAGTCCCCAAAAGTTTCGACCCGCGACTATAGGGGTCTCTAGTCGCGGTTCGGGAGGACACCCGCGACCAACAGTCTGGGCCCAGCGCGCTCGGTCCACAGCTGGCGGACGGGAGGGGCTTTAGTCCCGGTTGGCCAGGCCAACCGGGACTAATAGGTCCCCAAGGCCTTTAGTCGCGGTTGTCCAGGCCAACCGGGACTAAAGGCCCATCCCTATATATAGGGCTCAGGTGGCTGCACTTAGCCACATTTGGTGTCACTTCTACTCACAATATTCACAAGGGGTGGTGGGTTTGCTTTTTGTTCCTCCTATGCACACAAGGTGTTTGATGAAATGCCCGAGAGCATGAAACACACATGATATGAAGTGTCCGAGCCGCACTTTAGCGTTTTCATTTATTTTACCTCCGCAATCGCGGTTAGCAACTTGAACCTTTCATGATTTGTATTATTTCTAGCTAGTTAGTTTAACAAATGCATGATGGTTAATTAATTATATACTTTATATAATAATAATGCAGATGAATCGGCAATGGATGTACGGTAACTGACTCTCCGGCGAGTTCACTACGGGTTTGAAAGATTTCCTCGTAGTGGAAAATGCGAACAAGCAGCGAGGTTTTATTATCTGTCCATGTGCTGAATGTAAGAATGAGAAGGGTCACTCCTCCTGAAAAGTTGTTCGCATGCACCTGCTTCGGCACGGTTTCATGCGAAGCTATAATTGTTGGACCAAGCATGGAGAAAAAGGGGTTAGAATGGAAGAAGATGAAGAAGAGGATGATATCGATTTCAACTATCATGACGCTTTCGGTGATACTTTCATGGAGGATGATGCTGAAGGTGGGGAAGGGTTTGGTGAAGGTGAAGAAGAGGCACATGATGAGCCCGCTGATGATCTTGGTCGGACCATTGCTGATGCACGGATACGCTGCGAAACTGACAAGGAGAGGGAGAATTTGGATCGCATGTTAGAGGATCACACGAAGTCGCTGTACCCAGGATGCAACAATAGTCTGAAAAAGCTGGGCTGCACACTGGATTTGCTGAAATGGAAGGCACGGGAAGGTGTAGCTGACTCATCATTTGAAAATTTGCTGAAAATGTTGAAGAATATGTTTCCGAAGAATAACGAGTTGCCCGCTAGTACGTACGAAGCAAAGAAGGTTGTCTGCCCTCTAGGTTTAGAGGTTCTGAAGATACATGCATGCATTAACGACTGCATCCTCTACCGCGGTGCATACGAGAATTTAGATGAATGCCCTGTATGCACTGCATTGCGTTATAAGATCAGAGGCGATGACCCTGGTGACGATGTTGAGGGCGAGAAACCCAGGAAGAGGGTTCCCGCCAAGGTGATGTGGTATGCTCCTATAATACATCGGCTGAAACGCCTGTTCATGAACAAAGAGCATGCCAAGTTGTTGCGATGGCACAAAGAGGACCGTAAGTCCGACGGGGAGTTGAGACACCCCGCTGATGGAACGCAATGGAGAAAGATCGACAGAGAGTTCAAAGATTTTGCAGCTAACACAAGGAACATAAGATTTGGTCTATGTACTGATGGCATGAATCCTTTTGGCGAGCAGAGCTCCAGCCATAGCACCTGGCCCGTGACTCTATGCATCTACAACCTTCCTCCTTGGTTGTGCATGAAGCGGAAGTTCATTATGATGCCAGTGCTCATCCAAGGTCCGAAGCAACCCGGCAACGACATCGATGTGTACCTAAGGCCATTAGTTGATGAACTTTTATAGTTGTGGGGCAGACCTGGTGTACCTGTGTGGGATGAGCTTAAAGAAGAGGAATTTAACCTACGAGCGTTGCTTTTTGTAACCATCAACAATTGGCCTGCTCTCAGTAACCTTTCGGGACAGTCAAATAAGGGATACAAAGCATGCACGCACTTCTTACATGAGAATGAAAGTGTATTTTTGGATAATTTAGGAAGAACGTGTACCTGGGTCATCGTCGATTTCTTCCCCGAAATCATAACGTAAGAAAGAAAGGCAAGCATTTCAACGGCAAGGCAGATCACCGGCCGAAGCCTGCGGAACGTACTGGAGCTGAGATATTTGATATGGTCAAGGATTTGAAAGTCATCTTTGGAAAGGGTCCTGGCGGGCAATCAGTTCCGCTGGGAGTTAACGGGCACGTACCCATGTGGAAAAAGAAATCGATATTTTGGGAGCTACGTATTGGAAAGTCCTAGATGTCCGCTCTGCAATCGACGTGATGCATGTTACGAAGAATATTTGCGTGAACCTGCTAAGCTTCTTGGGCGTGTATGGGAAGACAAATGATACAAAGGAAGCACGGCAGGACCAGCAACTTTTGAAACACCCAGATGACCGGCATCCGGAATGGTTTCAAGGTCGTGCCAGCTACGCTCTTACCAAAGAAGAGAAGGTCATTTTTTTTGAATGCTTGAGCAGTATGAAGGTCCCGTCTGGCTTCTCGTCGAATATAAAGGGAATAATAAACATGGCGGACAAAAAGTTCCAAAACCTGAAGTCTCACGACTGTCACGTGATTATGACGCAATTGCTTCCGATTGCTTTGAGGGGGCTCCTACCGGAAAATGTTCGAGTAGCCATTGTGAAGCTATGTGCATTCCTCAATGCAATGTCTAAGAAGGTAATCAGTCCAGAAGATCTACCACGGTTACAGAACGATGTGGTCCAATGTCATGTCAGTTTTGAGTTGGTGTTTCCACCATCCTTCTTCAATATCATGACGCACCTCCTGGTCCACCTAGTCGAAGAGATTTCCATTCTCAGTCATGTATTTCTACACAATATGTTCCCCTTCGAGAGGTTTATGGGAGTATTAAAGAAATATGTTCGTAACCGTGCTAGGCCAGAAGGAAGCATCGTAAAGGGCTATGGAAATGAGGAGGTAATTGAGTTCTGCATTGACTATGTTCCTGACCTTAAGCCGATTGGTATTCCTCAATCGCGGCACGAGGGGAGACTAAGTGGAAAAGGAACGATCGGAAGGAAATCAACGATATGTATGGACGGTCATTCTATGACTGAAGCACACCACACAGTTCTGCAAAATTCGAGCTTGGTGGCTCCGTACTTCGAGCAACACAAGAATATTTTACGCTCGGACAACCCGGGGAAGCCTGAATCATGGATTAGAAAAGAATTAGTTTTATTTTTCTGAATTTTCTGATATATTATTTGTATTTTTAGGCTTGGAAAAAGAATTAGTTCTTTTTTCTGAATTTTTTTGATATATTATTTGTATTTTTAAGATTTTAAAAAGAATTAGTTTTATTTTTCTGAATTTTCTGATATATTATTTGTATTTTTAGGACTGGAAAAAGAATTAGTTCTTTTTTCTGAATTTTTTGATATATTATTTGTATTTTTAAGATTTTAAAAAGAATTAGTTTTATTTTTCTGAATTTTCTGATATATTATTTGTATTTTTAAGATTGTGAAAAGAAAAGTATTTGAAAAAGCACCTTTAGTCGTGGTTCGTGTCACGAAAAAACCTTTAGTCCCGGTTTGTGACACCAACCGCGACTAAAGGCTCTTTCCGCGCGGGAACGGAACCGCCGCGAAAAAACCTTTAGTCCCGGTTTGTGACACCAACCGCGACTAAAGGTACCCCTTTAGTCCCGGTTTGTGACACCAACCGGGACTAAAGGCTTGCCCTATATAAAGTTTCGTGCGCCGCCCTCCTCTTTCTGACACCAAATGCATCGAGGAACAGATCGAGCTTGTCTTCTCCGCGCGCGCCGCCGTCGTCTTCTCCGCGCCGCCCTCGTCTTCTCCGCGCCGCCCTCATCTCCGGTAGGTGCCCGCCGCCGCGTGCGCCCGATTTCGCCCTCGATTCAGTTGGTCCCGCCGCCGCGTGCGCCCGGTTTCACAGCTCGATCGACAGCGCCCTTTCTTCTCCCGTGCACGCCCTTGTTTCTTCACGGGGTAGCCGACGACGGCGGTTACCGGCGATGGGAGATGAGAAGCGAAGAGGGGCACGACGGCTTGCCTACCTTATCCTCTACGAGGAGGCACACAAGAGCGGTGGCCATGGAGGTGCTGCATGCGCGCCACGGTGTCTGGCAGAGGAAGAAGAAAGGAGAAAAGAAACAAAATTTTGATACCCCCTGATTGTTTTGAGAATTACAACTAAGTCCCTCTGCTATACAAAATAGAGAATAAAACGATGTTTTAAGAATTATAACTCCAAAAATCATTAAAAAAATTGCAAAATGTTCAGAATAATATGAGCCAACTGTTTATACCATTTTAATCCATGTTTGACAAAGTTCAAAATGAGGCCATATTTGGAGTTTGAATTAAATTCATTAAAATAATGAAAATAAGTTTTAATTCAATAAATTCAGAATATTAAGTGTAATATACCAAAAAGACCAGGAAAGCAAATGCAACCTAGCTATGGGTTTCTCCAAGTCATTTGAGCAACTAATCTTGGACACACCTCTAAAGTATGGTTTTCCCCCTCCGGTGGTCATCGTCCACCAAAAACCCTAGCAATCTGTTTTCCCTCCTTCTACAACAATATTTGCTATGTCTCCTATATACTTAATTAATTTTTACTACATGCATCTCTGCAGGAGTGACATATGGCGGACAATAGAGACCTGACGGCGGAACAGGAGGCTGAAGGTTATATATATGAAATTATAGCCGGAGAACATGATGTAATCTCTTCTTATCTGAACCTTGAGGATCAAGAAGGTGAAGGAACGGACATTGTCGATGATCAAGGAGGTGAAGAAGGAACAGACATTGTGGATGATCAAGGAGGTGAAGGAATGGACATTGATGATGGAGGTCAACCGTCGACAAACGACGATCTCCAATTGCAAAGAACAACCACCTCCGGTGAGGTATATATATATATATATATACATTGAGCCTCTCGTGATACAAACTTACTGAAATGTGAATACATATGCACTAACGCGCGCGACTCTCTTTCTTATTTTAGCCCTCGGCCGGATCGAGTACGACAACGCGTGGCAAATCCAAGGCGATGAAAGATTCCGAAATATATACCATCGAATCAGTCGGTGTAACCGGCAAGCCCCTACAGCACACCACAAAGTTTATCAACCAATGCGGAGTCATTGTTGGAGACACTGTCCCGATCACCGTCCAGGAATGGAAGGATCCAAAGAAAGCACGTCTTGGTTTCAGTTATGTCCACAAGAGAACGAAAAAGGAGATGTTCAGAAAGCTTATGGTACATATCATTCTACCTCCGGAATACCACAAAAAAGATGAATTCGGTGAGGAGGTTCCGGGTGGACGTCAGAGGAGGAGGCTAGTCAAAGAGTTCGCTCTTCAGAAGATGGCCGAAGCATTCCGGAACATCAAGAAAAAAATGTTCCGTGAATATGTCAGCAAGGGCAAGACTCCGCTTTTCACTGGCCAACATGAGAAACCGAGAGATGATTGGACAGAATTTGAGACGCAGAAGAAATCGGAGCATTTCAAGGAAATGTCGAAAAAAATAAGGCTAATGCGGATAAGAAACAGTACCATCATGTTATGGGGCCAGGAGGATACCGTGTTTCGGCGCCTAAGTGGCAGGCGATGGAGGACGGCCTGAGGGCAAGAGGAATCCCTCTAGGTACAGAGGGATGGGACGAAAGAGCCAAAATGTGGTGGTACGGGCATGGGGGATCGCTAGACCCGGAGACAGGGGCGTGTGTTCATCGGCAGAAAACGTTTTCTCCCACAAAAGACCTTGTTGACACAATGACCAAAGCTCAACAGGGCTGGATCAGGTTCAACAGAGAGAGAGACCAACTGACCCATGCCCTCGGGAATCCTGAACACGGAGGACATATACGAGGCAAAGGCAGATTGCCGTGGAAAGTAGGGTTTTCCCAGGAGGGTGACCCGTACTGTTACGGAAGCCGTAAGAGAAATATGGACCGGGCTGCTGTCGAAGCTGCAGATCTTCTGTTGAAGCTTGCAACGGAAGTTAGTGAGTTGAAGCAGACCGTGGCGGGAATAGTTGAGAAAGAAACAGCGGCGGCTGCAGGGCCGCATGAAGAACATGCAGCGGATCAGCGGAGAAGCAGCGTGGCTTCCACGGAGGCCCCGCCTGCAGGTGCTAATGCACCGATGACCGAGAGTCGTGCACCGGAGCCTCACTACCCCGTGGATGATGTAAAGGAGATGAAAGAATGTGATCTGCATTATCCCGTGGGGAACATTTCCATGAAGGTAGCTACAGGCAGTGCTTTACCCTATACACCTGGAGCACTCCATCACAACAACCCCATTCCATATGGCTATGCTCGTGTCAGGGTGGAAGACATAGTCCAAGGGTTTGAGGACCTGGAGATTGACATAGCTACACCCGAAGGGGAGAGAAGACTTGGTGATGTCAAGCGCCAGTTCATTCTATGGAAAAAAAAGTACATAGTGTTTCCAGGCGAGACGCCAAGGCTAACAAGTCCACCCCCCTCCGATGGTGCAGGTGCTGGTGGTGGTGCTGGTGCTGGTGCTGGTTCACCTACGCCTCCTTCACACCATTCGACGCTGTCCCCCGATCCACAATCTCCGGCGGGTAAGCAGCCGTCGGCCCCCATTCCTCCTCCGGCGGTTAAGCAGCCGTCGCCCCCCATTCCTCCTCCGGAGGATAAGCAGTCGTCGCCCCCCATTCCTCCTCTGGAGGATAAGCAGACGTCGCCCCCATTCCTCCTCCAGCGAAGAAACAGAATCAGGCGGACAGCAAGGGAACCTGCTCTTGGACTATTAACCGGGAGCCTTATGTACCTAAGACCACACGGGTACCGGAGACATCACTGAAGCCTATCCCCCCAAGGCCTTGGGAACTTAGTGATGCTGAAACCAAATTGGCCGTGAAGGCTGACGTTGAGAAATGGAAGGCCCGTCAGAAGGCGCTAAAGGAGCCTGAGCCCAAGGAAGTATTCCCTCCGAGTGTAGACAAGTGGGCTATGGGTTTTTTGTCGACACCGTCCCAAGCCGAGAAGAATTTGCCTAAAGACTATGATATTGAACTTCGTAAGCAAGCAAAAATATTGGAGGAGGAGAAAGCAAAAAGAAAAAAAAGCGGGAAACAAGTTGACCAGCTCGGGATGCAGAGTAAACAATCGATCCCCCCGCTCATAGTGAAAGCCGGTCCGGAACAGGACCCCGAGGTCATAAGAGCTGTGGCAGCAATGAGATTGACTGTAGCTACTGCCATGGAAAATGCGTCCGAGGCCGGTATGTCTCTTCGTCTCTTTTTAGGCCTGGACGATGCGCCAATGGCTGAGGTAGCATTACAATATCAGAAGAAAGGGCCTCTCGTCGAGCCTACGCAGGAAAAGGATCTACCACCACTAATGCAAAGTCTGCTACGTTGGTACAAACAATTCACATCATGGACCGACAAAAAATTTGTGTATGGGGATGTTACAGAGGAGCATCACACCAAAAAGTACTCTGTACAAGTTGAGATGAGTGAATTGTTCCAGCTGTTCAATCTGCGCGAGCTCGACAAATCTATCCTGAGTTGCTACGTTCTGTAAGTGATTTATTTCTACCTCATCTTGTTCTTCATTGCCTACACTATATATATATATATATATATATATATATATATATATATATTGTCCTAACTATATTGTTGCGTACGCTATTATGCAGATTGAAGATTTGGGAATGCAAAATAAGACTCATCCATGATGTTGGGTTCATTGACCCACAAATCATTAATGGAACTATGTTAGAGCATCACCCCAAAGACGTGGAGAAAGACTTTTACAATTTTCTTAAAAAGTATGAATTCAAAAGTCAGATTCTATTTCCTTACCATTTTGGGTGAGTGTTTCTCTCTTGTGCCCATTCTATTTTGTTTACTCCATGAATGGTATGTCTAATCGATAAGTTATGCCTGTGCATGTAACGTGTCCGCAGGTTCCACTGGATTCTGCTAAAAATTGAACTTGACAACTCCACAGTTTTTATCATCGACTCTATGAATTCAGATACAAATCTTTGGATCGACATGAGAAAAATGATGCAAAAGTAATTATTTTTAATCATTTGCACTCTATATCAATCGGTCTCTTTTGTTCATTTCCTAATAACTCCCTTGTTCATTTAATTTTATTTGCAATGTAGAGTTTGGAGACGGTTCTCACATGAACATGTCGGTGGATTCAAACATCAGCTAGAATTTAAAAATGTGGTCAAAGGTGTCGATAAGCAGCCACCGGGGACCGGTCTATGTGGATACTATGTCTGTGAGAACATACGGAAAGAAATATCTGAGAGGAAGAAGGACGAGACCACGCGGAGGAGTCTCAATAACTTGCGGAGGGCGCTTACTCCAGAAGCTCGCTTCCGACCAATTCAAGAGGAAATAGAAGGATTTTTCCTTAGGCATGTCATCGATTCCAAAGGAGAACACCATGCGTCCACCGACGATGACTATTATACGCATCAGCCCCGAGTACTTTGAAACTTGTTCGAATTTGTGTATGGTCATCCATCTTGATTGTGTAATATGGAAACTTGTTCGAGGTTGTATATGCTCACCCGATATTGAATATATATTATATATTCCTATTGAATTCTCCTTGTTTGAAATTTCATATATATATATGCATGTATATAGTAGCGTAAAAAATATATATATGTGTACTGAAACTTCATCAAAATTAAAATAAAACACAAAATAAAATATATAAGAAATAAAATAAAACAAATTAAAAAGAAACCAGGTTTAGGGGGCCTAAAACCCTAAACCTGCGCCGGTTTTCAGTCCCGGTTAGCCACAAGAACCGGGATTAAAGGTCCTCCGCCGCGACGGACTACTGGCGCCCACGTGGACGGGCCTTTAGTTCCGGTTCGTAAGCAGCGCGACTATAGGGGGTTGTCTTTAGTCGCGCATAGCTAGTCCCGGTTGCGCGGCCGGGACTACTGGACCTGGCGAACCAGGACTATAGGCCTATTTTCTACCAGTGGCACTGCCGCGCCCGGGCACTCATCTCCGCCGCTGGCGTCGATCCTGAGAGCCCTACGTCCCTTGTTCTGGGATGCAACGTCCGGGCCCTCGTCGGCGCCGCTGAGGGCTACTATGGCAACTGCCTCGCCGTGGAGCCGGTGGCAGCGACGACCGCGGAGGTGGCGAACGGTGACATCCAGGACGTGGTGAAGCTCATCAACGTTGGTAAGCACAAGATACAAGCCAATGTGAAGAGCGGCAGCGGCGCCAAGCCCGAAGTGTGGCATCCGGTGGGATACAACACGGTCATGGTGTCAAGCTGGAGGAACATCGGGCTGGAATTGCCGGATTTTGGCGGTGGTAGGCCGGCACGCGTAATTTGGGGTGCCCCCAAGATGACCGTGCCTTTGTTCGTCTTGTGCCCGCCATGGAAAGGGAAGGACGGCGTCAACGTCCTCGGATACATTGTTAAGAAGGAGCATGTCGATGCTTTCATGCAGGAGATAGCTGCAAGGTCCGAGCGTGACGAATAAATTGTTGTAATACAATTTTTTTGTTCCGTTTTTACAGCGTCATGGTGTTCCTGGGGAATAAAAGTTAATTTTGTATTCTTCCTAATTTGACGCTAGTGAAAATTTGATTTGGCCATCATTCAGGTCGGGGCGCCATATGGCATATGTGGTGAGCCACCGAAACAAATCAACATCATTGTACTATTTTCTTGTTCGTTTTTTGCAGCGTCACGATTTTCGTTGAGGAATAAAAGCTGTTTTTTATTTCTTTTTCATAATTTTCATCCAGTGCCTCATATTGCATACACCTTTACCGGTAAAACATTGTTCGTCGATGGAACACAAAACCAGTTTGACGGAATGCGAAAAACATCGCTACTCCTTTTCTTTTTGTAGAGTACGCCAAATACGTAGCATATGTTTATAGTAGAGAGAATGTTTATAATACAAGAAGTAAAAGTCCTTTGCACACAATTGAAGGATGCTACCGAAACTCCAAAAGAGAAAAAGTTAAGAACTCATGGCGGACGAAACCTATCTCCACCCGTAACTTGCTTCCAAGCTCTCCCAAGTCATCTTTGATGTGTTGGACCAGGTGTAGTGAACCGAATTGGCTCTTCATAATCTCCAGTAGGTCAGGATGACCAAAGCATCATGACCAGGTTTTCAAACAGGCCGTTTCTCCCGGTGCAAGGACCTGCATGCCCAGCCCATGGAATGAACGGGCCCAGACATCATGAGCGTAGACGCATTGTTGCAGGATGTGGTCCGTGGTGTCCGAAGAGGCGAAGACAGACAAAACAAGGAGCTGTCTGTTCCTGTAGCTGGTGCTCGTCCCCGCGCTCTTGGAAAAACCCGGTGGAATTCCGCAAGCCGCAAAAATTTCGTAGGCTGGGAAAAAAGTCCGCTTCGGCAAAAATCTCGATAGCTGGACACTGCAACAACCAAGGCTCGTGTCGAAGAAGTCCCGTCCTAACCTAGCCGTGACGAAAAGTTTTCCTAACCTAGCCGCCTCCAGGAGCTTGGCGACTAGGGAGAGGACCTTCTACCCCCGATCTCCACCGGCCACGGTATTGGTCTCCTCTCTCTCCGATTGCCGCTCCGGCGGCAGGAGGGAGGGGGGACCTCGTTACTCCGTTCTGTAGTTAGCGTTTGGTTTTGTAGGTTGTGGAGCGTCGTTAGGGTCGTGGGAGCGGCGCTTCGACGAATAAATCTGTCTCAACTCCACTCCCACACCGGCTGTCGTGGGATAATCACGGCAGATGTTACCGGGGGTAACTGATCTTGGGGCAAGTCGACACAGGTATTTGGGAGAGGGTTTAGCTCGAAGGAAGACATGGCGGAAAGCATTCTAAGAACCGGAAAATAACTCGCCGGATCTCAATATGAATTATGCTGGATACTCGATAACAGGTGTTACAATTATGACTTGAATCTCTGGCAAACCTAACCTAGGGGCCGGTTTATAAAGCACCCGTACACCCCTAACTTGCCCTTCAAGGCACATCTCGAGTCCTATTCGAACTTTACTTACAAACCCTAGCTTTCCTTACCGCAACCCACAATCCGGGTTACGAGGCCTACACACTTTGGGCCTTCCAGAAGTCTCTTTATTCTTAGCCGGATCCTGTACAGCACCCTTTGGGCCGGGTCACACCTTGGAGTTGGCCTACCGGGTTACTATCCCCCCATCAGTAGTCCCCAGAATAGCCTGGGCTTCCAAGATTTATTCTTCGAAGTGCTGGCTATTCCCTGCAGAAATATTGGATACAAAAACACATGAAGATCAAGATACAAGATGTTGACGAATGGCTGGGATTAGCACCAAGGGGGTCAGGTTACAACCCGGCTCTCCCTCAAAGGCTCTCCTTCAATCTTCCAAACTTGAGTCTCAATAGGGAACTCGATGATTTCACATCTTCCTCGACAACTATCGCTGATACCAGGAAAGAGATTTCCCTTTCCTTTTTCTCGGGATTATATCGATCTATGCCTAAGGCGCGTCTTTCAAATTTCAAAATAGCCAAATATCACTCCGCACCTCCCGGGTTTCGCCCGTTAGGTTAAGCTTTTCCACCCGGGCTATTATAAATAGACCCCAAGGAGCAAACTCAACCCTAACGGCTCATTTCCCCCACTCCTCTTCTCCTCAAGCTTGAGTTCGCGGAGCGCCACCACGGAAGCCCTACGCACATCGCCGGAGCCCATCCGCCATCGCTTGCGCTCCGCCACCGTGCAACCCACTCCAGCTCCCAAATCCACCACTAAGCCCCCGATTCGCCGGCCAGAAATCGCGAAAGGGCATCAATCTTGCGCCATCTGTCTCCGCAAATCCCTACTTCAACCTCCTCCGGTAAGTTCTTGATATCCTCCAGCCTAACCTTGCAATCTCTTAGCTTTTCCTTAGATCAGATCTGAATCGAGTCGCCCGCAATTTCTCGGGCCCTGCCGAATTGACTCGCTAGTGTTTACCATAACCACTCCCATAGATAGGATGCGCAGGTTATCTTACTCCCCTACCACTAAGTATCATTAGCTTGGCCTTAAATACAGAAATTGGATTTCCCATCTGGGCTCGGACCACCAAAAATTTCCGCCCTTGTTCTTATCATCCGGAAAAGCTCACTTCTCCGGCTCACTTGCTGATAATAGACATAAGGGTATCCCTCTACCTTCCCCAGACACTTGCTTTACGGAAAAACTTCACAGCTTCCATAACGACATGCGATACCCGGACAGATCGTACTTGATCCAGCAAGGCAATACCCGGATCATGTTTAAATTACCGGTAACTGATTATTCATTAATTTCCGAGTTTTCGCTTCTCACCTCCTTTCCTTTGATGTTTCACCAGATCAACCCCATGGCACCCAAGAGGCAGGGGAAACAGTCGGCTAAAGCTAAATCCACTAACTCCATTTCAGCCAATTGGGGGAGATCCTCCGTTACCAAGGCCAAACTGGAGGAGTTGGTCGAGCTTGGAATCCTTCCTCCCCAGGAATCTATCCGCTGGAGAGTACCAAGCAACGAAACCCGGCCTTCTCCAGCAACGGATGAGGTAATATGTTTCGTCGAACACGTGACCCGGGGCTTCAGGCCTCCCGGTCACCCTTTCTTTCGTGACGTCCTAGATCACTACAACCTCCGTATTTTCGATATAGGCCCAAACTCCGTTCTGAACATCACCCACTTTATCGTTCTTTCCGAGTCTTACTTGTGCACTCCGCCAAGTCTGGCTCTCTTTGTTGAACTCTTTCAGTGCAAGCCGTGCCGCGAAAGCGGTGACGGCGCACTTCTTACTTGCGGCGGGGTTTCTATCCAGCGCCGCAAGAATTCCTTGATGCCTCCCCTCACTCTCAATTCTCATGTAAAGCACTGGCAGCTCTCATACTTCTACTGCCAGGATACCTCCTCACCCGGCGAGAAGAAGTTGCCGGGTTACTCGGAGGGTCAGCTTGACATTTCCGAGTCTTTCAATGCCTTCGCCTCTGACTCGGACAGGGAGGCGATCTTGCCTTCGTTGGCTAAGATCTCCATCTTATCAGCCCGAGGCCTCATCGGGCTAAACTTGGTGAAGACCTGGGTTAGCTTCCGCATCCAGCCCAACTCTATTCGTGAAAAACTGATGTGTGAATATTCGGGTCAAAACACGGACCCGATCCGATACTCCACCAGCACCTTCGCTCCTAACGATACAAACAAGACGATTAAAGGTTTCTTAACAGAGAAGCTCGAGGTAATCCGGAACATAGCCGGATTAGAGCCTTTTACCCTCGAGAACCCGGCCCCCGCAGTAAGTTTTATACCCTTTGATTTTGGATTCTAACAAGCCATCTTTTACCCGCTTCTCTTGACTCAATATTGGCCCTTACCCTGGCATTTTCACCTCAGGCCGATAATGACTTTTGGACAATCGACACTCCTCCCAATTCTGGAGACGCGGAGGAGGAAGATGACGCCGTTAATTCGGACGAAGGTGCATACTTAACCCCCTTGCACACATTATATCCTGTCTCCTCTTTTTCCTTATGCTATATCTTCAATACCTTTCAGAACGAGAGGACCAAGACGAGGAAGAAGAGACAGATGGCTGGGAAGAGTCCGCCAGCGAGGAGGACGAGCCGGAGCCGGCCACCAAAGCCGGATCCAAAAGGAAATCCCAGAGGATCGCCCTCCAGGTTTTTATTTCGTTCCCTTGCACTTTAATTTTTGTTCTCATAACGTCATTTCGGGGCTAACCCCACCTTCACCCCTTTTGATCATAAATGAAGGAGCCACCCGCGACTAGGCGCCGAGTAACCCGGAACCATCCAGGCAACGAGGCCCTTAACCCGGGCACTTCATCGCCCCCGGCTCGACACTCTGGTATTTATATCGTAAATAAAAACTCTTTCCGGACATTCCTTTGCAACATAATCTCAAACCTTGCTTGGCATTTTTCAGTATCTTCCGGATCTAGCAGCGGCTTTCCTTCGGACTTCCCGGTGAACACCGGGTAAACGCCTTTTCCTGACATTATACCGAGCTTTTATCGCCTTTTTCATAACCAAAGACTAATTGTGCCTTCGCACCTTCTTCAGAGCCACGGTTGTTACTAGCGACCAGGAGGACACTGAGGCTAAGGTCCGGGTCGAGAACGAGCCGGCTGATGATGCCTTCACCACAACTGGCGACGAGCAAGCGTCGCCACCGGAGCCAGCTAGGCATGACACCGGGTATCCAATTGCTTCGCACGTAGGCGAGAAGGAGAAGGGAGCAGCTTCGAGCGCGGGAGGGGGACCAGACTCCGACATTCGGATGACCCGGGTGCCACCTCCTGTTACAAGAAAAGCTCCTTTTCCCACTTTCCAGGTACCCGAGTCATCTAACTCGGATAACGCTGATTTTAACCAGCTGATGAGCGCTCTTCTCGCCATGAAAGCTTCGGAAGGAAATATCCTAGAGCGTATGGCTGCAGCACATCAGGTAATCTTACTTGATACTTCTTACTATACATCCAGTCCCCAAGTTCCGAGCATAATTCTCTGTAATTATTCTCGGTACTTCGCATAATAATTTTCTGTAATTATTTTCTCAGAAGGCAATATTCTCGCGATATCCGGCTTACAGTTGCACTCATTCTTTGCAGGCGGAGATAACTCAGTCGGATGAAACATTACTTAAAACTGAGCAGCTCTTGCTTGCGGAAACAAAGCGTAGGGAAACCCTTGAAGCGGAGATAAAGACTTTGAAAAAAGATGTCTCCAAATACAAGAATAAATACAATGCTGCCCAATCCTCGCTGAATAACCTGTCGACTCAAATTACGGACACTTACCGTATCTTGCTAAGTAAGTTTGCTATTTGCAATTAACTTGCGTATCTCTATCTTGCCGTTGTAATAACCAATATTACTGATATGCTTTTGTGTGTTTCGATTGCAGGTGCTAACCTTGCTGCTCCGGAGGAGAACGCCGTTACTCAGGCCAAAACTCTGAAGACTGTGCTCCGGACATTTTTTGCCGGCACGAAACTTTTGCTGGATGCTATAAAGTGGCCTTCGGAGGTATACCCGGGCGAAGAAAATCTCGTGCAGGCCCTTTCCACAGCGCCTGGATGGATTGAAATATTGAAGCGTTCGTCTTGCCGGATTGGGATGACCCGGGCTTTGACGCTGGCGAAGGCTTATTTTCCTAAGCTTGACCCGGCCAAGGTAGTATCCGGGTTCCCAGAATTCAAGGCTGACGGGTCTAAGTTTAAACCCCAGGACTTCAAAGCTATACAATCTTCGGTACGTCACTCGGCCACAACTTTGGCAGATAAAATGGATCTAAACACAATTATGAGCTCATATGACTCTGAGGGCAAGGTTATTCTGGTGGAGGCACCCCCTCCTTTTGATATGCTGGAAAAGTGGTCGACTGACCTGGCCAGGAGGAAAGAAGAGGCTGCGAAGAGAGAGACCGAACTAGGCGTAAAGCCGTCTACCTCAACACCAGCCGTTCCTCCACCTGTCCGTCCTGACGTGAAGAGTCCGGGTAAAACTGCTGTCAAAGCCAAGGAGCAAGTCCAAGACGAAGACCCGGAGGACCACTCCCAGGATGCTGAATAGGATGATACCTAGTGCTTTTGCGTTTCTCGAGACTGATATGATTTTTAGTGGTGCGCCTGTGCAACATTGATACTGATATTATGACTTTGCGCTTGTTAATTTATGATAACTCTTTGCCTCTCCCGGCTTTTGATAATCTCGATCCTTGTGTTACATGTAAGCTTATTCTCGATACTTTGAACTCTTGCTTTTGATTCCCTTTTGAGACTCGGCTAACCGAATATCGTAGGTTTTGATAGACGGACTTTTCTTTAAGTCCCCAAGACTCGGAAACTAAGGTTTACGAGCTTTAGTAGTTAAGTAGTTTGTTTCTGTCTCGAAGTCACCAGTCCCCATGACCCAAAGTACGAGCTAATGGGGCGTGGCCTTTCTCAGATGACAAACTGCTCTTTACCAAGCTGAAGACCAATAGCTATTCACATAAATACTGAAGTCATGCTTAATACTTGTTGAGTTTCCGGCTATTTGAGCCTTATACTCTGCATGGACTTGTGGTTTAGATGACCCTTTTGATTATCTTGTACTGTAAGCCGGCTTTCGCGTGGATACCATTTTGTTACATCTATACGAAAAACAGGGTCAAGCAAGTCCCATTGGGCTGCATAGTTTGATTGTAATCGTAAGCGAACAGATCATGCCACTTTAGCGCGAGTCACATCAAGCTTAAGTAAGAATAATCAAGAAATTTGGCTCCTTTGTCCGGTTATAAGATTGCAGCCGTACCCGTTTTTTCGAGTAATCAGCCCTCATAACTCATAGGCATCAAGGCCGGGTCTCCGGGTTTGTGATTACTTATTTAAGCACACCAATCCCCGAAGACCTATATGCACGTGACGTATTTCGATGATACTGACATATTGATAATAACAAGCATTACTTACTTGTAACTGAAGCAAAGACCATGATAAGACTCGAAACCATCTTCTTTTATTGATAAAAATTTCTTTTTTGAATCAGCAGGCCGCCTCATTAAAAACCTTCCAGTCCCCTTAGGTACCCTGGGTAGGAAAAGAGTGCGTATGAAACCTGCCGCCCATTATACTGCTTTAGTTATTCTCAAGAGTCGGCCCCGCGTTGGTACGGCCGATGCACATTCTCCACTTGCTAGGCCCTTTCATAATGAGTACCGGATTTGCTAGCCAATCCGGGTATATCGTCCTTGAAGCGTGATCAGCTGCGGATGGCGGTACGTCTTGTTCTTCCCTGCTAGGAGTTTTGGAAGGATCGCTCCTGATGAAGCCTACCATCTTAGGGTTTTGTTCTGCCCTAACTTTTGCTTTGTCCCCCTCAGGAGTTGGCTTTTTTGACGTTGTCCTCTCTTCTAGGTCCACCTGAGAACGGTAATGTTTGAGTTCTTCCTTCCTGCAGGCTTGCTCGGCCATTGCCGCATCTCCCTCATCACATTCAGCTGCTATATCTCGATTTCCGTGTATTGTAATGGTCTTCTTAGGACCCGGGATTTTCAGCTGTAGGTACACATAACACGGTCTTGCCATGAACTTGGCATAAGCCGGCCTTCCAAACAATGCATGATAAGGACTGCGCAACTTTACTACCTCAAAGGTAAGCCACTCGACTCGGTAATTGTCCTTTGACTCTCCAAAAGCTACTTCCAGTGCCACCTTTCCTTCGGGGCATGCCGAATGACCCGGCACTATCCCGTGAAAAACTGTTGTACTCTTTTGCAGCTGCGATTCCTTTAAGCCCATACGCAGAAAAGTTTCCCAGTACAGGATATTGATACTACTTCCTCCATCCATCAAGACTTTTTTCAGTTCGTAGCCGTTGACCTGTGGCGCCACTACCAAAGCTAAGACTCCCGGGTGGTCAACTCTGTCCGGGTGATCCTTCCTGCTCCATGTTACCTCTTGTTCTGACCACCTCAAATATCTTGGAACAGCGGAAGAGACCGAATTAACTGCTTGTTTCAGTATCTTCTTATCCTTGTTAGAGCCTCCCGTAGTGTGCACATGATATTGACCCAGCTGTTTGGGGTTAGCTTGGAAACCTCCCGCTCCCCCTTGATTGTTACCTTGATTTCCGGCTGGCGGGTTGCCGGCTAGGGGCGGTCCGTTGCCCAAATTTCCACCTAGGCCCGGGCTTCCTCCTCGGCCTGCACCTCGCATGGCTCTGTTCACTTCCTCGTTCTTCCACCTTTGTAAGTCGGCACATTGCTCCAATGAATGATTGGCCGGCTTGCCGTTCCTGCTATGCTTCGGGCATGCCATCCTAAATATGTCCCAACTGTTGCTTGGTCTTGGAGGTCCTTGGTAGTGTCCCCCATTGTGATTTCCAGTATTAAAATTTCCTTCGGATCTAGGTCTTGAAGACCCGGCCTCCGTGTTGGCTACAAACTCGGAATTCCCTTCGAACGGTCGTTTGTTCTGGCTGTTTCCATTATTGTTTGGCGCCGATACATTGCCGGTTTTCCCACTGCTACTTGTGTTTGCTTTTGCTTTCTTGTCATCAACTTCCTCCTCTGTGGTATCCGTTGCAGCGTGTTTGTTGCACGCATCCATTAACTCTCCCATCGTAACCTCCGCTGCATTCCTACTAGATTTCATGCGAGTTAGCTTTTGCACTAAAGGAACATACTTACATGTTTTTGCCATAGCTTGTAGCGCGTCCTTAGGCTGGATATCTGTAGACGAGTGGAGTATCTCCATAACCCGGCGCACCCAGCTGCGTGCTGACTCTCCTTTCTTCTGAACGCATCTTTCTAAATCATCAATAGTAAATAACTTTCTGCATGTCCCATGAAAGTGCTTGATAAACGCGGTCTTTAACTCCTCCCACGATTTGATCGACTTTTCCGGTAAATTGGTGAACCATAACTTTGCTGCTCCTTCTGACATCATTAAGTACATGAATTTGGCTTGGAGATTCTCGGATGCGTTGCGAATTGACATCGCCATCTCGTAGCTGCTCAGCCACGTTTCTGGATCCATTGTTGGCTCATAATTTACTACTTTCCCCGGTTCTTTGAACTTCTCCGGGTAAGGTTCTGCTCTGATATCGTCCGAGAGGCACTTGGGTCCCGCCAGGGTGGTTGGGGGTGGTCTTACTCGGGAGGCGCGTGACCCGGCTGGGGGTGCCACGAGGTGCGGCGCCACCGGCAATTCGTGCCCAGCAGACCCGGCCCCGGCTCTTCTGGCCCTGGAACTGTCCACCACCGCCTGCGCTGCTGATACTGCTGGTACTGTCTGGATGCGCGGTGGAGGCGGCATTTGCTGTTGCTCTTCCCTTTGTCGTGCCGCACTTGCTTGGATATTGCCCTGTTGCTGACTGACGTACGGCGTCCCATGCATTCCGCTTCTATGATCCGGATAGTTGGCTTGCTGTGCTACCGCGGTGTGTAGCAGATCGATCGCTCGTCGGGTTCCTTCTGCATGAGGCGAATCTCCTACAGGAATCTGGTTTAATGCGAGCGTTGCTGCGTACACGTTGTCCATGGGATTTTTGTAATGGCCTGCTGGTGTGTGGAATCGTGATGGTGGTGGTGGCATGGTATTGCCGGCTGTCACCCCCGTCTGTGGCAAAGGTAACCCGGCTGGCGCGTTTACCGGCTGTGCTCCTGTTGACGGTCGCGGTATGGTCCCTTGGTTCACCGGTGGAATCGGCTGATCTTGAGGCGTGAACACCAGGGCAGTCGGGTTAATAACCCCTCCTGTTGCCGGCAGCATAGTTCGGTGCCTTTGGTGCATCCTTGTCGTTTCCTCCCGGAGCCGCGTCTCTCGATCATCCAATTCGCGCTGCCGCGCGGCCATCCCCTGCCTTTCTGCTTCTACCTGCCTTCTTTGCTGCTCCAATGCACGACGAGCCACGTCCAGGTCTCTTACGCGCTCTGCCGCGTTTTCTGGGGTAATAACTGTGGCCAAGACTGTGGGGTCCAAGATCAAATTATTATCAAACAGAGCCGGGTGGCGCGGATTCGAGGGGCCCGCCCCCGGTGTCCGGTTTGCTTGGAACCCAAACATATTTGCGTGTCGCTCCTCGTCTGCTGGGCGACTGGTGACTGATGCCGACTCTCCATCGACCTGGACCAAGACCGGGTCAACTGTACCTTGCTGCTGGGCCACTGCCTGAGCTGCCCCGACTGGCGCCGCGGCCGCGTTTTCTTGATTGAGGTTGGTCGCGGGAGCCGCATAAACTGCAACCCGGCGCATGATGCCCGGTGTAGATTCGTATTGTTCTTTCTCGCTGTTTTCCTTCTCATATCGATCCTCCGATAAATCCCGTATAGACTCGGTGTCATCCTCTCTCTCTATCTGACCCGTTGTTCCAATCGACTCTTCTTTTTCTGATTGGCCATACGTGTCTTCCCCTGATACAGAATCAAATCCAAGATTATCACGATTCGAACTGGAAGTACATACCATACCGATGAAG
This sequence comes from Alopecurus myosuroides, assembly GCA_028641055.1. Taxonomy (NCBI): domain Eukaryota; kingdom Viridiplantae; phylum Streptophyta; class Magnoliopsida; order Poales; family Poaceae; genus Alopecurus; species Alopecurus myosuroides. The sequence goes on from CM054057.1 coordinate 16,514,289, forward strand.
ACGCTGACGCTGCCGACTGTCACGACGGATCCGGTTTCGAGGTGATCCGACTCTGGCCCCCAGCCAGAATCATCTACCATCTTCTCTCCTTTGCTGTTGACGTAGATTTCTCCGACGATGAGGTTCTTCATGCCCTTCCGAGCTTCTCCCGTGATGTAAACACCTTTGGACGCAGGCCCCACGGTGGGCGCCAACTGTCGTGGGATAATCACGGCAGATGTTACCGGGGGTAACTGATCTTGGGGCAAGTCGACACAGGTATTTGGGAGAGGGTTTAGCTCGAAGGAAGACATGGCGGAAAGCAATCTAAGAACCAGAAAATAACTCGCCGGATCTCAATATGAATTATGCTGGATACTCGATAACAGGTGTTACAATTATGACTTGAATCTCTGGCAAACCTAAACTAGGGGCCGGTTTATAAAGCACCCGTACACCCCTAACTTGCCCTTCAAGGCACATCTCGAGTCCTATTCGAACTTTACTTACAAACCCTAGCTTTCCTTACCGCAACCCACAATCCGGGTTACGAGGCCTACACACTTTGGGCCTTCCAGAAGTCTCTTTATTCTTAGCCGGATCCTGTACAGCACCCTTTGGGCCGGGTCACACCTTGGAGTTGGCCTACCGGGTTACTATCCCCCCATCACCGGCGGCGTCCTTCAAGACGGCGTCTCGGAGTTGATGACATTGTGTGTTCGCCGATCTTTCAGATCGGTGGCGTTAGGGTTCATGGATGGTATCGGCGAGGCGGTGGCGGCGATCCCATCGGGTGTGTCTCTCCTTCTGTTCTGTCCCCGTTGCTGCGGCGTTGTCTCCGGCGTCATAGTGAAGCAGGAAGGATTTGTCATCCGGGAGTACGCGCAGATGGCTGCCTGCGCAGTTAATAGCTGGAAGATGGTGCATCTTGTGCTGGGTTTATGGATGGAAACTGTCAGTTCTGGTTTCTTACTTCGACGTTGTAGTCGTGCGGGGATGTCAGTTCTGCAGTTCGATGGCGTGTCCGGGGACACGTTGCCCTGGTCTGATTCGTTCAACGACAATGATTTTGCTTCTAGCAAACTATTTTGGAGGTCTGTAAATCTGCAGATCAGCGATGTAGCCGCGTCGAGCTCGGATGAAGAGGTGATTTGTATTCTCTCTCTTGGTGGTCACTTTGGTGGTGCCGAAGGAGAGGGACAGACGTTGGTCTTTTGCATAGGATTATACTATCCTTTCAGTACTGTAATGTCGGTGTTTACGTGTCTTGTAACAGTATATTTATCTCCCGTCCTCCATGGCCGCCGTTACGACAGTGAATAGTTCCTCACCGCCCCGGCCCGCCACGGTAATTTTTTTTTTTGAACAACCTGAACTTTATTGATTGATATAATCCACTGTGTTGGTAAACCACACATGCTAAAATAGAGGGCAAAGGTCCAACCGCGCATGTCCCAGGCATGAGGGACAATAGTAATGTGCAACACACACTATTCAGACAAGTCCAACGACAGCAATGTGCTCTTAGTTAGCTATACCATTTATAGTCCACGAACCTTTCGCAATACATATTTAAGGATCGAGATTCTATTGTCCGGAGGTTCTTTGCCCTCTATTTTAGCATGTGTGGTTTACCATTACAGTGGATTATATCAATCCTGGGTTCCCGCCTGTTGCGTGACGTGCACGGCAAGTGGTGCGGGGTTCGGCAGCCCTCCGCGGTACGGTACGAGTTGTTACCGAGTTAGAGTTGGATTCACCGTTACCGACCTAGTTACGTCAGGACCGCCTTTATATAGCTTTGGTAAGCCGCCGCACGGGATAAGCCACACATTATAAATCCTGGCGCGTTTGTAACCTCATCCGAAATAGTGAAGTATTGCTGGCTGGCGTCCGTGATTTTTTCTCTTCCTTGCTGAAAGGGTTTCCACGTTAAAATCTCGTGTCCCCGTTGATTTGATTTTACTTAGTTTCATGCTTATTTTGCTATTGCGTGTAACACATATAATGCATATATATATAGAAGAATACCTGCACCTAACTAGCACAGCCGACCTCGGACGGTAGACCTACACGGACTCGACACCAAACACTTATCGGACATACTAGTTGTCTATAAACTAATCACCTAGCCTAATTAACCTGCTTTGACTTATAGACACGGACTAGTACTAACCAGACTACACTAGGGCAAGATTATTTCCAGCAACTGCGAGAACTTTCCTACCAAGAACTCATGCATGAGCACAAAAACTAAATCCTAATTTCTAAATCTCCCAGAATTAGGTGATTCAAAAGGATTTACCTACCCTCCACACTTTTTATGGAATGCATGGATTACAAGTTGCCTTCGTTCTCCACTGCTCACAACGGAAAGAAGCCAAAGTAGACACTGCAACATCTTCTAAGAGAAAATCAATATAAAAATATCTTGATCCGAATAAAGCACCATTTATTTAGTTTATAAAGTAATATCATCTCACGAGTTTTTATGCAGCAATATAAAATTGACCCAAAAATGAAACTATTAGAAATTATTACTACCTCCGATCCGTACAAAGTGACGGAAGATAGGAACTAGTCACGTACAATTTCTACCTACACCTGCGATACTTATTCCGGATTGGAGGGAGTGGCATTTTTCCACAGAACGCCTTAATACAAAACCTAAGACCCCGCTGCATTCCAAATTAACCTTTAGAAAAATTTGGATGTGTTGTTCTGTTGTTGTTATTAGATTAGAAATAAGCCTTTCGAAAATAGATTTTAAGTGCATCGTTTCATCTGAACTGAATTATGAGTGCATTTTTTCTCTGTTTCCACATACACTTTGCATTTCAGTGTACCTTGCTAAAGTTTGCTCCCACTTATGTTATGAATGAGCTTGTGGTCACTTGGTCTCACCTATGGTAGAGAGAAATTGGTTTTCTGTGTGGAAATGGATCTGGCTTGACATAACAACCAAATATTGCATATATATATATATATATATATATATATATATATATATATATATATATATATATATATATATATAGACTAGTTTTGTATATTTGTACCCCCACCATTTCTTAATTCTGCTCATTTTTTCCAAACATTTTAACTTTCCTTATTTGTGCCCTCCTTGTCGAAAAAAGCCTCCCAAACGTGATGTGGCCTTTTTTGATCGAGTAAACCTGTTTTGACCATTACTACACTAGCAGCTCGGACAATGACTCTAGCTTCTCTCGCTACTGAGTCACATGGGGTGGTATGTTTAGTTCCACCTCGCGAATTTACGATGTGTCTCATAGCTTATAAACCTGAAAGTGAAGTAGTGATTCACCCCAAACTCATTTATACCATCCTAATCAATGTAGTATATCCGAGCTAGAATTTTATTGATAATTTAGAGAAAATTCGATGATTAAGTCATGATGGATATTTAATTTCATGAGATGCATCACCATGCTATCATAGCAAATGCCAAGGAAGAAACGATAGCAACTACCGTATCGCTGAAGGTTGAAGAAAAGGTGGTGTAGAATTTATGATTTAATTGCGGCTTGGAGATGGCTCAATTGTTTATACTGATTATTTTTACTTCTTTCAAGTTCATTCATTCAGTGAATCTTAATTTTATTTATTCATAAAAAGTTATTGAACAATCTTAAAATATAAATTTTATTGCATTTAAGAACACGAACAATGTTGAAATATCAATACATGCAATTTAAATTCGTATAATCAAGAATTGCTAAATTGGAATCAATTGTGAAATTAAGTTATTTTCATAGTTTGGATCGGAACATGTCACTGAAATGAAGTTCATCTATATATAAGTAAAGCAAAATAGATGACAAACTCATATTCATGGCTGAAATAATTTTTTCTACTAGATCAACCATAATACAATATTTATATTTACTATGTATAAATATCTTGTTAGAGACTTTTACAATACACGAACACATAAAATATCTTTATACTTTTTCAAAGGTATAAACGAGTATAGTGACGCTAATACTAATACTACTGATAACAATACTCATGATGTGTTTCAAAGGTATATTAATTAGGTCTTATCGATCGTTGTTGTTTCCCCAAACAACTCAGATCCCATATATTATTGGCAAGATCACAACACCCTGTTCCGTGCCACATAGTCAGGAAAGCAAGACTATCAAAATATATAAGCTAGTCATAGAGGCATAACTAGGGATATCAATGTTGTTTATATTCTAGAAGAGTATTACGGTTTTTTTCCGAATACTCACTATCTGGGACTAATACAATTATAGCACATAGCATAAACATAATTATATAACTGAAATATGAATAATAAACTATTTATTAATGCTTCGAAGGCATTTTTTTTTGAAACGGGTAACCCAGCCTCTGTATCTAGAAGATGCACACGGCCTTTTATATTAAAAAAATCGCAAGAGTCTGCGTCTTCGAAGGCATGTTTCCATCAAAGGCGGGCGTGCTTGCTCCAACCATTTCATTACCTTCCTATGTGTGTGATGATGGGTGTTTTTATTTCTCGCTCATTGAGGGAGCGGGGTTTCATTGCGGTATTATCTAAATGCGGCCATATTTTTTTCTTAATTTACATTTATTCCAAAACTAGGTTTGTTGATGGAACGTTTTTGAAACCTTTCAACATTCTCTGGCTGCTAGCAGCATTGGAAACATCGACAAACAAGTTCCAATAGAAAGAAGTAGCATAATACACAATAATATCATCCCCAATTATTGTATCTTCATATTGGTCTACTATTAATTTTATATTATTTTATTTTTCTGCAACCGGATTTTGCAATAAATTAATATGTAACAGAGTCACCGCTCAAGATATTGTGTTACTTTTCCTCACTGAAACTACTTTATCTGCTCCTCATCCTAATACCCTAGCGCCTATTCTTTAGGTTTTTTCTAATGTTTTGCTTCCCTAGTTACTTTTTATATGTAAATAAGGTAATGAATCCAGCAACCAAACAAGTAGAATTGATTGTAGAAAATATGGTGTACTATATATGATTGCACCGACTGAAAGTCCATGGAATTGAGATGAGCCAGAGCGAGCTTATAAAGTCCAATTTTGAAAGGCACACATCCAATTCTATTCAATAAAATAAAAGGTGAACAAAGATTCAATATTCATAATCCATGAATTAGAACTCTATGTGGTAAACCTTACCTATAGGAATAACAACCAATCTACCCAATTTTTATTTTACTCAAGCTAGAAAATATGCTCATGTGTCGCTATGGGATGATTTTTATTAATTATTTTTTCGGATAGCTTGATGGTACATAGAAAAAATGCATTGTTGTCCTCGTGCTCATCGTTTATACAAATGTAATTGTTTAAATGTTCAACTAAGTAGCCGTTGCGCACAACATGGAATTGGAGGATGTGCTGACGTGATTGGATCGAGAGAACAAAAATCCGCGATGTCGACAACTTAACCTCAGAGACACCACACGAGCTACGTGTCCTCGTCGTGAATGACATAGAGGTGAGCTAAAGCCAAGAAATGTTTAGTAATGTCCCCCTTATGCCATCGAGGGTGGTCGTATCCCCAACCACCAAAGTTCAAGTCCTAGGTTTGGCACCCTGTGTGTCGCATTTGGCTAGAATATTCTTTTAATGGGAGACGATGTTTCCGTTGACAGCGAGGCACTTGTGGTGACTTCGTCAATCTCCAGACCGACCAACCAGCTCAGTCTCTCGGAGGTTTTCATAATGATAGCGTGATTGTATGTGTGTGTTTATGAGAGTTTGTGTCTCTACTTTGTTTCTAAAAAAACACTCCTGCTTGAAACCCTAACCCTGGTATGTTCATCTCATGAGCGAGTCGAGATTTCTTCTCCGCCCCCTCGGTGGATAGGTGGATGGAGGAGGAAGGAAACTCATTCCTAGCACCGACCGTCGGTGGCACAAGGAGCTCGAGTTGCCTCTTCAATCGTAAGAGCAGGGGAGGCACAAATATTTTTGCTATGTCGTATTTTATCCCAAAAGCCAACTCTGCAAATGATGGATTGTGGAGATCTTACTCTCTTTGTTACTAGATATCTATACTATTTGTAAAGCAAAACCCCACTAAGATGCATTTCTGATTTTTCTATCTCAACATGCAAGATATCCACATCACCCACCATTTTGGCAATTAATTAGCCATGTCATCTCCACTAATAATTGTGATATTACATATTTTCATGCCACATAACCATGCCATCTTTTTTCAACCATATAATTATCCATGTCACTAATATTTATTTCTCAAAATATACAACAATTTCACGTGAATTAAATTTAGTATATCGATTATGTCAACAACTGAATCTTGGTAATGAAATATTTCATACACCTTATACCCATTTTATTTATAGATTTTTTTAAAGAGATACACGCTGCAACGTGCGGGGTATTCTTCTAGTAGATATATAAATTATTTGGCCAATCAAATGAGTCGAGACTTTTGCCAAATAGACCCTTTGCATTTCATCTATAACTTATGGGTACGATATTCAACAATTAGTCTCCAAATTTAAGGATTGGGAACCATATTTGCTTGATTGAAAACTCAAAAAAAATACTTACTTATGGAGTGTACTACAATAACACATTTTAATGGAAATTTAATATCTTTCTACATAAAAATATATACATCAAATCATAAATCAAAATTGAAATCACGGAGTGAGCTGAAACAAGAGCAACGGTGTCAAGTGTTGGACACGAGCGTGAACACATCGAACACAGCTGAAAGGGGGGGGGGGGGGTTGAATGAGTGTCGGATGGGTCTCGTGTGACTGGATATATGTCTAAATCCAGCTTAACATGTAAATGGGATAAGCTAGCTTGACGGGATTTCCCCCAAAATTTTGTCCCGGAATGGCTCATTGTAGCGACATTTAATTATTATGCCTGATAGAGCTTCTTCGGTCGCCAGTTGCACAAACGCTACGTAACAGGGTGCATACACCTCACCTGGGGAGCTGTGCGGCCACCCTTGCTCACTCCGCTTCTGATTGCATAGTCTATTATCTTGATATGGGTCAATTTTCCATACTGTTTTTTTTTCCTTTCTTCAAGATTTGTTTCACTCAAATTTTAAGTCTATTTGATCATATAAATTTATAGAACAATATAAAAATATAAAGTTCATCGCATTTAGGAACATTAACAATTTTGAATGTACAGTATCAATTCACATTCCTACCATTAAGAATACATTGGTCCCATTCAAATCCACTTTGAATTTATGTAATTTTTAAAACTTAGATGAGAACATGTTGCTACAACGAATCCATGAAAAAATCATATGCATTCAGGAGATTTTTTCTGCTACAAGGTCTAACATAATTCAATATTTCAACTTGCTATGTATACATATCTTAAGAGAGAGTTCTAGAACACAATAGTGTACCAAATGCCTTCATACATCTTGCTAGTTTATGATTTCTATTTTAATATTAACAGATACATTTTATAACTGTATGAAGTAAGTGGGTTGTCCTTCTATCTCTTATGATATCACTTGATAGTGTTTACTCGTTTCCGCCTTCTTTGTGGTAAAATTATTCCCTATTTACGAGTATGATTAAGTATTGGCTAGGAGAGTCTGTGTTCCCTCCATGGTCACTTAAGAAACTTATTTGTATCTTCGGTAAAAAACATTAATTGATCGTGAGGATTATAAGATTTGTAGTGATATTTTGCGGAACAATATACATTAATATTATCATATGAGTGCAAAATTTTGACTCCCAAGCTCACATGCTCCTGACTACTTTTGAAATTAATAAAAAAACACTTCAAAGAATTCTGATAATCCGCGGTAAACATATGTTATGTTCCACATATGTGAAAATTTTCATGATGAAATATCATTTGTGGTGCTCGGTGCGGAAAAATAAATCGGTGCTTATTTATGGCAACTACAAATCATAATACTTAGCATCGATTTTGATTTTATGGTGCACCACAAATACCATTTTTTCACAAAACTTTTAACATATGTGGAACAATAGTATATGTTTCCACTATTTTTTCCATTTTTTCCGAATACAGTGGTACACTATTTGAAGTTGAAACGCCACCGAGTATCTGACAGTACGCCGAGTGTTAATTCTCGGGATACTCAGCATACCATGCTGTCAACCGAGAGAGGACAAAACACACTAGGCATACTCAAAACACTTGGCAGAGACATAGACAGTGTCTGCAGAGTATGCTCTTCACCGAGCACCCAGCATATAGGATGGACTCGGCAGTGTTCTCCTCTACCGTGTATGCTCTACAGCATGCACTCGGCAAAAATATATACGTCAGAGAACACAGCAAAACACTCGGCAAACATACGTGCCACGTGTCCAATTCCATGCGAGGCCGCCGTGGTCACAACGGGGCATCCTTTTGCCAAGTGTCAACCGGAACACTAGGCACACATACGTGCCACGTGTCCAAATCCATGCGAGGCCGCCGTGGTCACAACGGGACATCCTTTTCCCGAGTGCCAGCCGAACGGTGACTCGGCAGACATCTTGTCTGTCGTAATGGAGCTATCTTTTCCCGAGTTTCCGACTCGGCAAAGAAACGGCGCGAAAAATTGGTTTCGTTCTCGCCATTTTCTTAAAACTTTGCGAGTGCCGCACTCGACAATGAAATGGCGGGAAAACTATTTCGTTTCCGCCCATTGGTTCGAACCTTTGCCGAGTGCCACACTCGGTAAAAATAAACGGCGCAAAAGATTGGCCCGTGCCCGCTCTTTTGCAAAGTTCTTTGCCGAGTATGGCAGCAGGGATAATCCGCGTAGCACGTTTTCCGAGTGTCTTAAGGCTTGGTCACTCGGCAAACCGAAGACAGAACCTTACCCCATCCACTATAAATAGCCCTTCTCCACCACACAACATCTTCATCTCTCTCAGCCGTCACTCGCATGTTATCATTAGCTACCTGTGTGTTCATGGTTGATACAAATAATTCGTGTTCCGTAGCTACGTACCTGGGTTCATTTGATGTCGTAGATATTCAAGAGACAACTATGTGGTTGTAGTTGTTGGAAATATGAGCAATTTACCACATAATTTATTTAATAGAAACAGTAGGTACAGCAGAACTACAATTGCAATAGTCAAAGTAGTCATTTGAATTTTCGAAGAGTAGACAAAGGGCATGCATAGTTTAATCATCTTAATTTCCAGAGAGTAGGCAACAGGCATGCATAGTATAAAATTTGGGGAAAACAAATCTACTCCAATTGCTAGAAGTAGGAATTCTAGTAGGATCTGAAATATGAGATTGAACAGAAAAGACATGAGCACATACTGGACAGGAGCTGGTGCAGCAGCGGGACCATTGTTGACGTTGTCGCTCATATCGGCGAAGAGACCGTCGACTTCCGGGAAGAAGACGTCGTTGGGGAAGATGTCGTTGTCGTCCGTGATGAAGAAGTCAGTAGTCGTGCAGAGCGCTCCCCAAAAACCTTATCGCCCTTCTCCCGTACAGGACTCGAAGTAGCGCAGTTTCGGAGGCCTACTGTCCCGACCGGCGGTGCACGCCGCAGGCCAGGATGGGGAAGACTTGAGCGGTGGCGCAAGGCTCTGGAAACGAGAAGGCAGTGTATTGCTGTGTGTATCTCTGGAGAGGAGCGACCTCTGGTTTTATAGGCACAGAGCAGAAGCCGAACAGGCCACGCGAGAAGATGAAACGAAGAGTCGGGAAGGCAAACAGGCAGCAGCCGAAGCTGAGCAGCCTGCGTAATAATCAAAACCCACTTAGCAAAGCGTTTCGTTTCAGATTCCTGTGCCTGTTCATATTCTAATTCGTGCGTGTGGCAAAATAAAGAGAGAGATCGGCTCTCGGCTCGAGGCATTCCCGCAAACCGCGGCGCGCGCGCGCGTCGTGACGAGGCGAGGCGAGGCGAGGCGAGGCGTGGCGAGGCGGGCGGCGGAGGAGGAGCGCGCGTGTAGTCATCTCTTTCTCATGCTCATACAACAAGTGGAAAGCCCTCCCTTATAAACAGGTAAAACTTCCACTCAACTAGCAATGTGGGACTAAACATTTGTCCCACCTCTTGCCATACACGAATGGGCCAAGTGGGCCTCTAGGATTTATTGGGAATTTCTGGAATATTAAATGGGCTGGTCCATTTGGGCCAAAATTCCAACAATCCCCCACCAGATCCCAGAGGCACACGAAATTTGCCTTTGGTTCCAAAACATTGTTTTATATACCGATGCTTAGTGGAGACTGTGAAGTTGAACTTCCACCTAGAACTCTATGCTACACTAGTAAGCAACTTGGACAGTGGACTGCGCCTTGAACTGCAAGTTTTCTGCGAATCTAGTTTCACATAAAGCCTTGATCGATACTAGGATGCCGCAGGACTTCCCCGCGGGTGGAGCTTATGCGTCATACTCCTTGACCTTTCATGAGTTTATTAGAGAGCACCCAACTCTCATGGACTGCGACGTTTGACAGTCAGACTCACATAGGTGTGTTCTTCAAAGGATGTTCTGCAGGACAACATCTCTGCTTAAATAAGCCACTTAGAACACATTAAGATAAACATCAACCTGCCTTGCAGAGTAGGAGAGTATTGCATCTTCATGGAGTGGTATAAAAAGTAGGGATACTCTCCTCTCAGTTGATCAACAGCTTGTCTCCCAATTCTAATTCACGGTATCTCCGATCACATAGAGTGGGTTGCCACAGTGAACAACTTATATTGTGGGTCTCATACCCATCTCCTTCGATGCATTATCTATCACGTTACGCGATAGACCCTTTGTGAAGGGGTCTTCCAAGTTTTTAGATGTATGGATATAATCCAATGCAATAATTCCGGAGTTTCTCATTTTTCTAACATATTTTAGTCTCCTCTTCACATGCCTTGATGACTTCATATTGTCCTTAGAACTGTTTACTTTGATGATCACAGTTTGATTATCACAGTTCATCGGGATAGCGGGTATAGGTTTTTCAACCACAGGTAAGTCCATCAAGAGCTGTCTCAGCCACTCTGCTTCAACAGTGGCTGTGTCCAATGCTGTGAGTTCTGCTTCCATAGTTGACCTCGTTAAGATGGTCTGCTTGCAAGACTTCCAAGAAACAGTGCCACCACCAAGTGTAAATACATATCCACTCGTGGCCTTTATCTCATCAGCGTCAGATATCCAATTTGAATCACTATAACCCTCAAGTACCCTTGGGTACCCAGAATAGTGAACCCCATAGCTCGCAGTGCCTTTCAAATAGCGCATGATTCTCTCAAGAGCGCGCCAATGATCATCGCCCGGATTTGAAACAAATCGGCTAAGTTTGCTCACAGCATACGCGATGTCAGGCCTCGTAGCGCTAGTTAAATACATAAGCGAGCCAATAATCTGAGAGTATCTAAGTTGATCCTTTGCAATTCTTCTGTTTTTACGAAGTAGCACACTGGGATCATATGGAGTTGGTGAAGGCTTGCAATCGCTATACCCAAAACGACTCAAGATCTTCTCCACATAGTGAGATTGAAGCAGTGTTATCCCACCATTGTCATCTCTCAGTAACTTGATGTTAAGGATAACATCAGCAACTCCTAGATCTTTCATCTCAAAACAGTGAGATAGGAAACTCTTGACCTCTTCGATCACTTTGAGGTTAGTTCCAAAGATGAGTATGTCATCAACATACAAACAAAGAATGACTCCTTCGCCCCCACCATGGCGATAGTACACACATTTGTCAGCTTCATTTACAGCAAAACCTGCTGCAGTCAAAGTTCTTTCGAATTTCTCATGCCACTGCTTAGGCGCTTGTTTAAGGCCATATAAAGATTTCAGCAATTTGCACACCTTTCCTTCCTGACCATTTACCACGAATCCATCTGGCTGGTCCATGTAAATTTCCTCTTCCAACTCACCATTTAGGAAAGCGGTCTTAACATCCATTTGATGAACGAGAAGACCATGTGAAGCAGCCAGCGAAAGTATAACTCGAATGGTGGTCAGGCGTGCCACAGGTGAGTAAGTATCAAAGAAATCTTCACCTTCCTTTTGAGTATAACCCTTGGCCACAAGCCGTGCCTTGTACTTCTCAATAGTACCATCAGGCCTAAGCTTCTTCTTGAACACCCACTTGCATCCTACAGGTTTGCACCCGTAAGGACGATCAGTGATTTCCCAAATTCCATTAGCCAAAATGGAATCCATCTCACTACGAACGGCTTCCTTCCAATAGTCAGCATCTGGAGATGCATAGGCCTCTGAAATGGAACTGGGAGTATCATCCATGAGGTATACAATGAAATCATTACCAAAGAACTTTGCAGTCCTCTGTCTCTTGCTTCTTTTGGGAGTTTCACTGTTGTCCTCCATAGGATTTTCAACGTGTTCCATCGAAATGGTAGGTTCAGGAAGTGGAACTAATTCTTGACTTGATGAATTAGGAATCTCCTGATGTGACGAGGTAGACATATCCTTCATAGGAAAAATGTCTTCGAAGAAAGTCGCATCATTTGACTCCATAATTGTACCAACACGCATGTCAGACACATCGGATTTTATGACCAAGAATCTATAGCCAATGCTATGAAAAGCATATCCCAGAAAAACACAATCCACAGTGTTTGGTCCAACCTTGCGCTTCTTAGGGAATGGAATATTGACTAACGCCAAACAACCCCAAGGTCGTAGGTAAGAGAGTTTTAGTCTTTTCTTCTCCCATTCCTCAAATGGAGTTATCTCTTTGTCTTTTGTAGGGACTCGGTTTAGGACATGACACGCAGTCATAATAGCCTCCCCCCACGATGCCTTGGAAAGACCCGATGTATCTAACATGGCGTTAACCAAATCAGTTAGAGTACGGTTCTTTCTTTCCCATTTGACTGAGGTGAATAGGGAGGCGTCCTCTCATGAATTATACCATGTTCCGCACAAAAAGAATCAAACTCGTTGGAAAAATACTCTCCACCCCGATCAGACCTTAGCCTCTTAATCTTTCGATCAAGTTGGTTTTCTGCTTCAGCTTTATAGATTTTGAAGAAACTCAAAGCTTCATCTTTTGATTTCAGAAGATACACATGACAATATCTGGTGGAGTCATCAATTAACGTCATGAAATATTTCTTTCCACCTTTTGTTAACACACCATTCATTTCACAGAGATCAGAATGTATGAGCTCTAGTGGTACCAGATTCCTCGCCTCTCCAGTTTTATGGGACTTGCGAGGTTGCTTAGCTTGCACACACACTCGGCACTTAGAACCCTTAATAGGTGTGAAGTGGGGAATTAAGCTCAATTTGGATAGTCGTGTCATGCAGCTAAAACTGATGTGACAAAGACGTGAATGCCATAAATTTGATTCATTGTTGCAAACATGGTTTACAACGTTATTATAGACATCAGTCAAAGATAAGCGAAACAAACCACTACATTCATATCCTTTACCAACAAAGGTTCCAAACTTGGACACTACAAATTTATTCGACTCAAAGACAAGCTTGTAGCCATCTCTACACAGAAGAGAACCGCTAACAAGATTCTTATTTATAGAGGGCACATAGTTCACGTTCTTCAGTCGTACAGTCTTCCCCGAAGAGAACTTTAGATCGACCGTACCAACACCGCGAACAGAAGCATGTGAGCCGTTGCCCATCAGCACGGAAGAAGTTCCTGCTGCCTGATAAGAAGAGAACATGGAAATATCAGAACATACATGTACATTGGCGCCCGTATCAATCCACCAATCAGGAGAATGACATACTGAAAGAACAGTAGGAAAAAAACCGTACCCTGCGTCCTTCATCTCAGTATCACCAATGACAACATTGACGGTCTTGCCGCCTTTCCCATGTTGACGCTTGTCAAAGCGATTCGGGCAGTTGGGAGCCCAGTGTTCAGGATCACCGCAAACATGGCAGACTCCTTTCTTCTTCTCATACTTCTTCTCATACTTCTTCTTGAAGTTGGTAGAATGTGGTGTCTTGTTCTTCACATCAAACTTTCCTTTACCCTCAAACTTGTTCTTGTTTCTGAACTTGTGGGTTTGGAAGTTTCTCTTCTGTACCAGGTTGGCACTAGAACTTCCATCAGCACCTCGAGCACGTGTGTCCTTTGCTCTTGCCTTTTCTTCGACATCAAGAGTCCCAATGAGATTCGAGACAGAAAACTCCTGTCTCTTGTGCTTCAGAGACGTAGCAAAGCTCCTCCATGAGGCAGGAAGTTTGGCAATGATGCCTCCGGCAATAAACTTGTCCGGTAACACACAAGTGAAGTGCTCAAGTTCTTTGGCGAGTGACTGAATCTCATGAGCTTGCTCAACCACGGAGCGCTCATCAGTCATCCTGTAGTCATAGAATTGCTCCATGACGTACAGTTCAGTGCCAGCATCTGAGGTACCAAATTTTGCCTCAAGTGCATCCCACATATCCTTGCCATTGTCAAACGACGCATAAGCATCAACAATGTTATCTCCAAGAACACTGATCAAAGCAAGCTTAAAGAGGGTATTCATTTTCTCATAGTTTGCCTCCTGTTGAGGGTCGAGATCACCCGTAGGCTTGCCAAGAGTGGCGTCATAGCAGTTCATGGATTGAAACCATAGAACTGCTCTCACGCGCCATCTCTTATAATTGGCGCCCTCAAACACAGGTGGCCCCATAGACGCAGCAAATCCAGTTGGGGTAAATTGCCTATAATAAGGTTTTTGGATTGTTGGAAATATGAGCAATTTACCACATAATTTATTTAATAGAAACAGTAGGTACAGCAGAACTACAATTGCAATAGTCAAAGTAGTCATTTGAATTTTCGAAGAGTAGACAAAGGGCATGCATAGTTTAATCATCTTAATTTCCAGAGAGTAGGCAACAGGCATGCATAGTATAGAATTTGGGGAAAACAAATCTACTCCAATTGCTAGAAGTAGGAATTCTAGTAGGATCTGAAATATGAGATTGAACAGAAAAGACATGAGCACATACTGGACAGGAGCTGGTGCAGCAGCGGGACCATTGTTGACGTTGTCGCTCATATCGTCGAAGAGACCGTCGACTTCCGGGAAGAAGTCGTCGTTGGGGAAGATGCCGTTGTCGTCCGTGATGAAGAAGTCAGTAGTCGCGCAGAGCGCTCCCCAAAAACCTTATCGCCCTTCTCCCGTACAGGACTCGAAGTAGCGCAGTTTCGGAGGCCTACTGTCCCGACCGGCGGTGCACGCCGCAGGCCAGGATGGGGAAGACTTGAGCGGTGGCGCAAGGCTCTGGAAACGAGAAGGCAGTGCATTGCTGTGTGTATCTCTGGAGAGGAGCGACCTCTGGTTTTATAGGCACAGAGCAGAAGCCGAACAGGCCACGCGAGAAGATGAAACGAAGAGTCGGGAAGGCAAACAGGCAGCAGCCAAAGCTGAGCAGCCTGCGTAATAATCAAAACCCACTTAGCAAAGCGTTTCGTTTCAGATTCCTGTGCCTGTTCATATTCTAATTCGTGCGTGTGGCAAAATAAAGAGAGAGATCGGCTCTCGGCTCGAGGCATTCCCGCAAACCGCGGCGCGCGCGCGCGTCTTGACGAGGCGAGGCGGGCGGCGGAGGAGGAGCGCGCGTGTAGTCATCTCTTTCTCATGCTCATACAACAAGTGGAAAGCCCTCCCTTATAAACAGGTAAAACTTCCACTCAACTAGCAATGTGGGACTAAACATTTGTCCCACCTCTTGCCATACACGAATGGGCCAAGTGGGCCTCTAGGATTTATTAGGAATTTCTGGAATATTAAATGGGCTGGTCCATTTGGGCCAAAATTCCAACAGTAGTTAGGGGAAACCGTGTGATTTCTTCCGTGTTCCCGGAGAAGATCGATGTGGACGTCCGGTGAGGATGAACTCTATCCCGCACTCCCAGCATTGCCAAGCTGGAGGAGAAGTGGTGCGTGCACGCACTAATGGCGACTGTGAAAGGTAGCCGGCCCCCGGTGTCGCCGGCGGAGGTCGTGGAGGAGGTGGTTGCGCAGTGCGGTGTAAACAGCAATGTCGTGAAGGTGGAGGTGTGTGTGCCGCCATTCGAATTCTTCGTGCGGTTCCATTCAAGCGTGGACTGCTCTTCGTCCTTCCTGCCTCCAGCAACCTTGCCGGCAACGACATGACACTCGCGATGAGCCGCTGGCATCGCGGGCTAGGTGGACGTCCATCGGAGTTGCCGTACCTAACGGAGTTGAGCTTTCAGAAGTTCCCACGAGAGATGTGGGGGGCCCAAGCCGTCAATCAGTTCATCATCCGGCTCGGTGGGCATCTAGTGGAGATACTTAAGCCAGATTATAGCTGATACCTGAAGGTGATTGCGTGGATGAACAATCCATAGATTTTCCGTCAAAGGCTTGATTGGCATTTAGTGCTCTTTCATGGGCACTTGGTAAATACTTTGCGAGTACATTGCACTATGAAGTAAAGAGAGATGGACGAGAGACGGAAACAACGGTGTGGCACCCTGTTTGTCGAGTGTCATCAAACTGACACTGTGCAAACCCATGCGGAGGTGCAGACCGGCCCATCAAGTTATTATTCATTATTACTCAATTCGATCTACTCCCTCCGTCCTGGTGTATATGGCATATATAGCAATCCTCTATGATTAGGTATTCATTTATTGGGGTTTAAACATTACATGCATTGGTGGGGAGAGGTGGAGAGAGGCAACCATCCACTAATTAGAAAAAAATAATGCAAAATGTGACTAAGAGATGGCACTGCATGTTTTTGGTATTGTGCCCTATACACTAGGACAGAGTGAGTACAAAAAATGTTGTTCACTTAGTAAAAAATGAGCGACACTTTTTATATGTCGGAGGGAGTACTATTTTTGCATAATATACCAATACTAACCTAAATCTCTACCTAATAATAAAGGTGCTAACGTTTCTCCTTGGTCCGTTTGGTTTCCTTCGTTCGTTGCTTGGTTTGGTACGTCGTCTGTTCGTATTGATTTCCTAGGTATGTCTCTCATCCGATCGATCGCTGGGTGTAGTAGAGGAAAGAAATCCCATCCGAACCGCCTTTGGCCCAGCCCAGTTGGTCAAGCCAAGTCCAAGTCCAAGTCTGCTTGTCCACGTCAAATACCTACCTTTTTTTGCCAACTTCCAAGGACGCACACGGTATATCATCGAGTGTCAGTTAAAAAAAGGAAATCATCGAGCGATCTAACTTGGTCGATAGGGAATAGGAATCGGATCGCAGAAATAGAATCCGTGAATAGACCACAACCGATTCGAACCAGATCATATTATCGTATTATTGGCCAGCCGTCGGGAGGAGCTCTCATCGCGTCAAGATTCTAGGAGAGATAAAAAAAGATTCATTAATTACGTCTCCAGCCGGTGATAACCGAGGTGGTCAGAAGCTTGACGAGCAGGGGCTCCACGAGATATGGACAAAGGTAAGATTGATATGTCTACGTGCATGCAGAACTCGGTGATACCATGGTCGCGGCGACTGTTGGCCAAGATATTGTAAGGCCGGTGAAGATGGATGAGTACCAAGCGCTCACACACATAGCTTAAGATTGTTTAATCAACACTCTTGGTTCACATCATGCAAATCTATTTGGATATGTGGACGCGAGTTACATTGCGATTGTTCGATCGAACATACTATTAGTTCTTGATTATTGTTGATGATGGGCTGATTATTTATAGGTGGTATCGATGCGGAACAATCCAAAGTGGACCAACTGGCTGGAGTACCTATGATGGACGATCTACATGGAGAAGAAGAAGGTACGAGCTAACCGCCGGCCGCCGTGAGCCATAGAAGGTGATGCGGTCCTGGCTAAGATGTCCTTTTCATGCTAATTTTTTTTTGTTCATCATCGGCTTTATTTCTTTTTATTTCAAACAGAAAAGAAAAGGTACTTTATTTTGATTATGTAGCAACACACGTACTAGCTTATTTTCAGTAATATAAATCTCTCTGTGACCTAAAATATAATATCTAATAAAAGCTAACCATAGCAACACAGGGAATAGTGAGACGCGATGTTTGTGTGTTTGTAGGTTTGTAGATTCAGTAGTGGTTTCCACAAGATGAGTGGAGATTTAGACTAAGTGGAATATTTTGATCTAGATTTGGTTCCAAATCGCCCTGGTTTAATTATCATTTTGTCACTCGAGAATATAGTTGTTTCCTTTTTTGAAAAAAATATAAACAATTACTTCTCTTATGCAGGTAAGAAATTTGGCTCACAATCTCAACTCATAGATGTCAAGGAACAAAGAAGAAAAAGAGATAGAGAGCGGTATGCACAAATGACGGATCAACAAAAGCAGAAAAAACTGAGAAAACGACGTGAAGCTTATACGCAAAACAAAACAATTAAAAAGGCGAAAAAAATGTGGATTTAGAGCCAGAACAAAGGATAAAACTTTGCGCACAAAAAAGACAGAAATATGCAAATGTGTAGCCAGAACAAAAAAAAAGCTAGATTACAACAAATTATAGCGACACAAGAGTTGAGGCGCAACACGCCATGCAAAGAATCCATTGCGATGAAGGACCCTGCATATATCGCAACAGAAGAAGAGGAACTATATCATAGAAGAAGAAGAAGTTAGTTCAAGAAGAAGTATATTGGAGGAGAAGAAGTTATTTCATCTACTTGTAATTACAGAAGATCATGTTGTTTATTTAAGATCATATTTTTATTTATTTTTATAGGCTATTAAACTTCTTCCTATGGTGAGAATGCTGCCTAAAATAGGTTTTTAGTTGGAGCTTTAGTTTTTAATGCATTGTCATTCACTGTAACTATAGAACACACGCAAAAAAAATTAAACAAAGGACATGGATCTTTGTGTGTAGGGTGCAGAGGATTCTTAGTCCTTATAATTGGGTTAGTTGTATGTAATGTTTTTTCTCCCGTAGCAACGCACGGGCATATTTGCTAGTTAACATAATAATGTGGTTAGAAATAAAAGACCAAACAAGATAATTTTTTTTTTGGAACCATCGAACAAGATGACCATAATCCGCTACGATGCTAAATCGCACATGCTTGAGCCCGCGGCATATGGCTCCCATGCATATGAGAGCAGCACTGCAGCACGCACTACAAGAATATAAGTAATGTACGTATGTGTTAAGAACCATCTCTTCTCTTGTTTTTTTTTAGAAATGGGTGTCGTTTGCCTCTGCATCTGTCACGCGATATTTTATTAAAATAAGTCCAGGTTTACACAAAGTTTACGGATCGAATGTAAAGACGTTCATCAACCCAGGTCGGCTACAATCCAGCCACTCTGGCTAAAGAAACCGGAATAAACTGAGAGATTAAGCCGCAACAATGCGTCGAACATGTTGCCACCCATTGGAGCAAAGGATAGCACGCACTACCACCATTAAACGGTTGCATCCAGCTTCCATGAAAAATCGCTGGTCTTTCTTGAGAAGGAGAGACCATGTAGTAATCAAATATGAGGCTTTGTGGATGACCCTAAAAAATGTACACAATCAAGTTTGTTAAAAGTAACATCATCTCGACATGTCCACTTAGTCTAAATAAACGCACAAACGCCAATACGTATACATTTTTTAACTATCTTAGTTAGATCATTCAGCCAAGAGCCAAACATGTGATCTAAACTCGTGGGTGAGGGTATATTAAAAGTAAACTGAAGCAACCTCCAAATTTTGTGAGCGAAGGGGCAAGAAATGAATAAGTGGTCAACAGACTCGTCATGGTTTCAAAAAACACATTGTTTAGATCCCACCCAATTACACCTAATGAGATTATCCTTAGTTAGAATCACTTTACTATAGACAAACCACATGAAAATCTTGATCTTTAGTGGTATTTTCATTTTCCACAGATACTTATGAAGAAAAGGTGTGTGATCATTCATAAAATCTGTATACATGGATCTAACCGAGAATAACCCATTTGTGGTGAAATTCCACCTAAATGTGTCATTTTCGGTTGACAAAGACACCGTTATGAGCTGTTGTACTAAATTAAGAAAATCCACCCATTTAGTACCAGACAAACTCCTTCGAAATTGAATGTTGATTGGAGGGACATTGGATAACACATCGGCTATAAGAACTTTCTTATCACGCACAATGTTAAAAAGATCTAGATAGACAACAGCCAAAGGCCTGTCTCCTATCCACCTATCCTCCCAAAATTGAGTACCTTGGCCACTGCCAACAATGAAAAGACCTCAGCTAAAAAAATTATGTCTAACCGTCATGATGTCCCTCTAAAAAGGAGAATCATTGGGTTTAGGTTTGACCTGCACAAGCGTCTTACCACACAAATATTTATTTGTAATAAGTTTCTGCCAAACCCCTTCCTCATTTAGTAGTTTAAAACGCCATTTACTAATTAATAAGTGGATTACCATAATCCACGAACTGTGTGCTCTCCATATTTAGCGATCGATGTTCTCAGCTTTTTCATCACCGAGTCGGTTACAAAACAAGTGTGAACCGCCTGTAGCGGTCCTCTTTTGCCCAATTAGTTCCCCTCGGGGGCTGCTAGCCTGCGGGACGGGGCAAATGGATCGGCTAGTTAGCCTCTCCCCATTTTCAGTAAAAAAAGTTTTAAACAACGGTTTTGCTAAATCTCAATCGACTGAGATTTTCTTAAGTCTCAGTCACTTTTAAAAAAAGTGCAACCGCAGTTCAAAAAAAGTGTAATTGCACTTTTCTAGATAGAAAAATGCAACGGGTTCAGTTGCACTTATCTACGCCTTGAGTGTCCTATTATATGCCCATGATTAAACTAGGCCATGGTAAAGGAAAAGAGAGTGTCTATAATACCTTGTAGTGTATACAATTTGAATATTTGTATTCGTATATGCTATTATAGGCACTCTCCTGGCCTTGCTTTGCATGGCAATGATATATGAGTCTCGTATTACATTTGTTTCTATTGTTCCACTTTTCTTTGCCATGAATGTCCTCCTTGTTATATGCTGATGATTTAAACTAGGCCATGGTAAAGGCAAACAGAGGGCTACAATACCTTGTAGTGTATACAATTGGAGCATTTGTATTCGTACATGCTATTAAAATTCTCTTCTTACCTTTGTTTGCAAGACAATGATATATGAGGCTCGCATTACATTTGTTTCTATTGTTCCACTTTTTTTTGCCTTGCATGTTCTCCTTGTTATATGCCGATGATTTAAATTAGGCCATGGTAAAGGCAAAGAGAGTGTCTACAATACCTCGTAGTGTATACAATTTAATTATTTGTATTCGTACATATAATTGTAATTACTTTTTTTTGCCTTGGTTTGCATGGCAATGATATATGAGTCTTGTTTTAAATTAGTTTCCATTGTTCCACTTTTCTCTGCCCTGAATGTCCTCCTTGTTATATGCCGATGACTAAACTAGGCCATGATAAAGTCAAAAAGAGTGTCTACAACACCTTGTAGTTTATATAATTTGAGTATTTGTATTCGTACATGCTATTGTAGTTACTTCTTTTTGCCTTGGTTTACATGGCAATGATATATGAGGCTCGTTTTACATTAGTTTCCATTGTTCCATTTTTGTTTCCCTTGAATGTCCTCCTTGTTATATGCCGATGATTAAACTAGGCCATGGTAAAGGGAAAGAGAGTGTCTATAATACCTTGTAGTGTATACAATTTGAGTACTTATATTTCTACATGCTATTATAGGCACTTTTTTTGCCCTTGGTTTGCATGGAAATGATATATGAGGCTCGTATTACATTTGTTTCCATTGTTCCACTTTTTTTTGCCTTGAATGTCCTCCTTGTTATATGCTGATGATTTAAACTAGGCCATGGTAAAGGCAAATAGAGGGCTACAATACCTTGTAGTGTATACAATTTTAGTATTTGTATTCATACATGCTATTGATGCTCTCTTGTTGCCTTTGCTTGCATGCCATGATAAATGCTAGAAGATCAGATACAATATGTGGCAGTGATACAAGGCCACGTCTTGTATTACTTCCTGGTATTGGGTTCGTTCTTCTAGCAAGTGTTGGCAATGCGTTTATGAGGCTTGTTTTATATTTTTTTTTGTATTGTCCCATATGTATTTATTCTGACTGCATGTTACAATGAATTCTAGGGATGCCCTTTAGTGCATGATCACCTATGTGTTTATGAGGCTTGTTATCACTATGCATAATTTATGAGCTTATTTGGTCTATGATTATGACTTTGACACATGTATATTTGGTTGATGCCTCACTGTCTCCACCACATGGCCAGCAAACGTAAGAACCAAACACAAATATTAGGGTTAGTAACTCTCTGGTTCATAAAAAATTCATAGTTATAAATGGGTTGAAAACATGTTTGTAAAGAGGTTTGCTAAGGAGAAATGTTTTCTCTTTGAAATGAAAAATAATTTGAAATAGGTTTAGGATTTTAGGAAGAAAGGTAGTTTGGATTCTCAATCCCAATTTCATTTGAAATGTGTATTGTTTTATTTTGTTTCTTGCATATTATTTGGTTTTTGGTGACTTCTTTAACATGAAAGCAAAAAGTTTCAATTTTTTGTGATTTTTGCACTTTCCAAAAATTAGGAATGTTACAGGAATATGGACGGTGCATGCTGGTTGCCAACATCTTCCCTCAAATAGTGATGTCCCATAAATAAAAGTAGCTATGTTTTTTTTTAGATAAAGTAAAAAAGAAAAAATAGCTATGTATATCAATTATTATTGTGATTTCACTATGAAATATCTTTGAGATCTTATAAATAATTTGTATCTTAGATAGACTTTCGTAATTCGGTTAAACAAAGTTTGGGTTGTTAAGTCCAGTTTATTATAACTTCTCTTTACGAAATATAGATAAACATTCGTAATTCAAGACAAGCAACAGATAGGACAGCAGAGTTACCAAGAGTTAGCAATTTTTCTTTTATAAAACAAATTCCGTCATAAATCTGATGTTTGAATCAGTCGACACAAAGGGTCATCCAGTAGAGGAAAAAAAGGAGGGCTTACCGCGGCGACGCCCACATGCAGCTCGTAGTGGGCCGGCCTAGCAAAGGTGGGATTCTCTTTTAACCTTTTTGTTTTTGTTTTTAGACAAATGCAGAAATCCCATTATGAGAACCTATAGATCCTGGTTTAAAGGCGCGACCTAGGAGTTCCCGGAAACAGGTAGTGCACGTGATGCACTGCTGGCCTAGGAAAACTAGGAGACATAGGGATCGCATTATAATTTTTTTCCAATCAAGTCACATGATGCAGCGCTGGTGGCCTCTCGGGCTTTGGGAGATCCAAGATGGGGCATCGTTCCCAAAGTCAAACGTCCTCTTGGATCGCTTTCCAACTGTCCTGTAATCTATAAGTAGGCAAGTAATCAGGTTATCTAACAAAACAAAGAGCTTCCACTACATTCCCAAGGAACAAAAATGAGCATTGTGGTGACCAAGTGCTTGCCGGAGATTGTAGGCCCGTCGGAGCCGGGGACGCCCGCCGGTGATATTCGCCTCTCGCATTTTGACAAGGCTGCGGGCTCCGTGGCAGTGCCAGTGCTCCTGGTGTTCGACAAATCAATCGCCGATCCAGTGGAGACCATCCGGAGAGCACTGTCGCGAGCACTCGTGCACTACTATCCTATCTCGGGGCGCCTTGGAGCTGGTGCAGACGGCTCCGAGGTCATCACATGCACCGGCGAGGGTCAGGGCGTGCTGTTCGTGGCTGCCTCGGCTAGCTGCGCCGTCGACGACGAGATGATGTCGTTGCCGCCGGCACTAGTCAATGATCTCTTCGTTCACTACCCCGAGGACTTCATGTGTCGCCATGCCGACCCGCTGCTGCTGATGCAGGTGACCGAGTTCTCCTGCGGCGGGTTTGTCGTCGGCGTGACGTGGAACCATGCTCTGGCCGACGGGACGGGGATCGGAAAGTTCCTGCAGGCCGTGGGAGAGCTAGCCCGTAGTATGTCGCTGCCGTCCATGGTTCCGGTCAGGTCGGATGGCTCGGTATTGGCAGCACAACCACGAGGAATAATGACAGGCCAAGACATGCTCGATGGGCAACATACCGAGGACTTGGCCTTTCTCGACTTCAGCATCCCCTCCAGCTTCATCAGCCGCGTGAAATCTCTGTGTACGTGCACGGTATTCGAGGCAGTTGTGGCCCTAGTGTGGCACTGCCGCGCCCGGGCACTCATCTCTGCCGCTGGCGTCGATCCTGAGAGCCCTGCGTCCCTCGTTCTCGGATGCAACGTCCGGGGCCTCGTCGGCGCGGCTGAGGGCTACTATGGCAACTGCCTCGCCGTGGAGCCGGTGGCAGCAACGACCGCAGAGGTGGCGAATGGTGACATGGAGGACGTGGTGAAGCTCATTAAGGTAGGCAAGCACAGGATACAAGCCAATGTGAAGAGCGGCAGCGACCCTGACCCTGCAGTGCGGCATCCGGTGGGATACAACACGGTCATGGTGTCAAGCTGGAGGAACATCGGGATGGAATTGCCGGATTTTGGCGGTGGTAGGCCGGCACGCGTAATTTGGGGTGCCCCCAAGATGACCGTGCCTTTGTTCGTCTTGTGCCCGCCGTGGAAAGGGAAGGACGGCGTCAACGTCCTCGGATACATTGTTAAGAAGGAGCATGTCGATGCTTTCATGCAGGAGATAGCTGCAAGGTCTGGGCGTGACGAATAAATTGTTGTAATACAATCTTTTTGTTCCTTTTTTACAGCGTCATGGTGTTCCTGGGGAATAAAAGTTAATTTTGTATCTTTCCAAATTTGAAGCTAGTGAAAATTTGATTTGGCCATCATTCAGGTCGGGGCGCCATATGGCATATGTGGTGAGCCACCGAAACAAATCAACATCATTGTACTATTTTCTTGTTCGTTTTTTGCAGCGTCACGATTTTCGTTGAGGAATAAAAGCTGTTTTTTATTTCCTTTTCATAATTTTCATCCAGTGCCTCATATTGCATACGCCTTTACCGGTAAAACATTGTCCGCCGATGGAACACAAAATCAGTTTAACGGAATGCGAAAAACATCGCTACTCCTTTTTTTTTGTAGAGTACGCCAAATACGTACCATATGTTTATAGTAGAGAGAATGTTTATAGTACAAGAAGTAAAAGTCCTTTGCACACAATTGAAGGATGCTACCGAAACTCCAAAAGAGAAAAAGTTAAGAACTCATGGCGGACGAAACCTCCCTCCACCCCTAACTTGCTTCCAAGCTCTCCCAAGTCATCTTTGATGTGTTGGACCAGGTGTAGTGAACCTAATTGGCTCTTCATAATCTCCAGTAGGTCAGGATGACCAAAGCATCATGACCAGGTTTTCAAACAGGCCGTTTCTCCCGGTGCAAGGACCTGCATGCCCAGCCCATGGAATGAACAGGCCCAGACCTCACGAGCGTAGACGCATTGTTGCAGGATGTGGTCCGTGCTGTCCGAAGAGGCGAAGACACACAAAACAAGGAGCTATCTCTTCCTGTAGCTGGTGCTGCTGCCTCTCGTCCCCGCGCTCTTGGAAAACCCCGCTGGAATTCCGCAAGCCGCAAAAATTTCGTAGGCAGGGAAAAAAGTCCGCTTCGGCAAAAATTTCGCTAGCTGGACAGTGCAACAGCCAAGGCTCGTGTCGAAGAAGTCCCGTCCTCCATGGCCGCCGTTCCGACGGTGAATAGTTCCGCACCGCCCCGGCCCGCCACCGTATTATTTTTTTTTGGAGCACAACCTGAACTTTATTGATTGATATAATCCACTGTGATGGTAAACCACACATGCTAAAATAGAGGGCAAAGGTCCCAACGTGCATGTCCCAGGAAAATGAGGGACAACAGTAATGTACAACCCACACTATTCAGACCACAACAGTAATGTTCAACCCACACTATTCAGACAAGTATGAATAGTGTGGGTTGCACATTACTGTTGTCCCTCATTTGCCTGGGACATGCACGTTGGGACCTTTGCCCTCTATTTTAGCATGTGTGGTTTACCATCACAATGGATTATATCAATCCTGGTTCCCGCCTGTTCGTGACGTGCACGGCAAGGGGTGCGGGGGTCGGCAACCCCCCGCGGTACGGTACGAGTTGTTACCGAGTTGGAGTTGGATTCACCGTTACCGACCTAGTTAGGTCAGGACCGCCTATATATAGCTCTTGTAAGCCGCCGCACGGGATAAGCCACACATTGTAAATCCCGGTGCGTTTGTAACCTCACCCGAAATAGTGAAGTATTGCTGACTGACGCCCGTGATTTTTTCTCTTCCTTGTTGGAAGGGGTTTCCACGTTAAAATCTCGTATCCCCGTTGATTTAATTTTACTTAATTTCATCGTTGTTTTGCTATTGCGTGTAACACATATAATCCATATATATATAGAAGAATACCTGCGCCTAACTAGCACAGCCGACCTCGGACGGTAGACCTACACGGACTCGACACCAAACACTTATCGGACATACTAGTTGTCTATAAACTAATCACCTAGCCTAATTAACCTGCTTTGACTTATAGACACGGACTAGTACTAACCAGACTGCACTAGGGCAAGATTATTTCCAGCAACTGCGAGAACTTTCCTACCTAGAACTCATGCATGAGCACAAAAACTAAATCCTAATTTCTAAATCTCCCAGAATTAGTTGAATTCAAAAGGATCTACTCTCTGCTAGCTGCTCCATCCTCCACACTTTTTATGGAATGCATGGATTACAAGTTGCCTTCGTTCTCCACTGCTCACAACGGAAAGAAGCCAAAGTAGACAATGCAACATGTTCTAAGAGAAAATTAATATAAAAATATCTTGATCCGAATAAAGCACCATTTATTCAGTTTATAAATCAATATCATCTCACGAGTTTTTATGCAGCAATATAAAATTGACCCAAAAATGAAACTATTAGAAATTATTACTACCTCCGATCCGTATAAAGTGACGGAAGATATGAACTAGTCACGTACAATTTATCCTACACCTGCGACACTTATTCCGGATTGGAGGGAGTAGCATTTTTCCACAAAACGCCATAATACAAAACCTAAGACCCCGCTGCATTCCGAATTAACCTTTAGAAAAATTTGGATGTGTTGTTCTGTTGTTGTTATTAGATTAGAAATAAGCCTTTCGAAAATAGATTTTAAGTGCATCGTTTCATCTAAACTGAATTATGAGTGCATTTTTTCTCTGTTTCCACATACACTTTGAATTTCAGTGTACCTTCCAAAAGTTTGCTCCCACTTATGTTATGCATGAGCTTGTGGTCACTTGGTCTCACCTATGGTAAAGAGAAATTGGTTTTCTGTGTGGAAATGGATCTGGCTTGACATAATAACCAAATATTGCATATATATAGACGAGTTTTGTATATTTGTACCCCCACCATTTCTTAATTCTGCTCATTTTTTGCAAACATTTTATCTTTCCTTATTTGTGCCCTCCTTGTCAAAAAAAGCCTCCCAAACGTGATGTGGCCTTTTTTGATCGAGTAAACCTGTTTTGACCATTACCACACTAGCAGCTCGGACAATGACTCTGGCTTCTCTCGCTACTGAGTCACATCGGGTGGTATGTTTAGTTCCACCTCGCGAATTTACGATGTGTCTCATAGCTTGTAAACCTGAAAGTGAAGTAGTGATTCAACCCAAACTCATTTATACCATCCTAATCAATGTAGTATATCTGAGCTAGAATTTTATTGATAGTTTAGAGAAAATTCGATGATTAAGTCATGATGGACAGTTCAAATAAAAAATTGCAAAGTAATATAAATAGACAATGCTGATCATTGTCGCAATCTGGTTCATCATCACATTCATAGCTAAAATCCTAAATAGTAATAAGTTTGAAATATTACAAGTTCATCAACACATAGTAGTCTACCTAGTAGCAAGTCGTCCATCACAAGTTCATCGATCTCATCACATTACAAATTAAGGAGGGGACAGACACCTACACTACCAACATAAATATTTCAGAACCGCATATAATCCACGCATAAATTACATCATACTTAGCAAAATAAATGTGTTAAATATATCATCTGTAGCAAAATAAATACGTTGATCACATCATCCTTAATCAGTTCATTGAATGCACACATACACACGGCTCTACATCGTGATTCTCATAGCTCTAACTAGTGTTTTTTTACAATTTTCTTGCCCTTCTTTATCGCGGTTGAATAATTTAGCCTCGTAACCCCTTTATTTTTTTATGGAGAATACATGGGTGGAAGGTATCAGTGGCACACCTACACGTGGTGCGCCACTGATGCTCCATAGAATCAGTGGCCCATCGCCTAGTGGTGAGCCACTGATGCTAATGGGCATACATGGTGCATAAAATCAGTGGCGCACCGCTAGAGGCGCGCCACTGATGCTATTGCGTATACATGTGTGTCGGGTATCAGTGGCGCACCAATGTGCATGCGCCACTGATGCTTGGACAAGCAGTGGCGCACGGCTACATTGTGCGCCACTGATGCCTGGACATGTTTGCTCCCAACCACATCAGTGGCGCACGAATACATGGTGCGCCACTGATGCTAACTCACCTATAGCCATTTTAATAGTAGTGAATTCTTACGAAAAATAAGATCCCATACACTCCTGAAATACATCCCTATGTGTGTGATTCATATCAAATAGTTAAGAGTCACCAATTGCCATATCCCATTTCCACTAGTGTTTCCACTATTCCATTGGAACAAGTATTCTCCGATGTATGGGGTCATGCACCTATTTCTGTTAGCAAACATGTATACTATGTAAGCTTCATTGATGATTTTAGCAAATTTATTTGGATTTAGTTGCTAAAGAAATGTTCTGATGTTTACCAAGTGTTCATAAACTTCCAACAATTTGTTGAGCACAAAGTTGATAGAAAAATCATCACCATGCAAACATATTTGGGAGGATAGTATAAGAAACTTAATGGGTTCTTTCAAAAAGTTAGCATAACACATCATGTCTCTTGTCCTCATTCCCACCAACAAAATGGTTCAACTGAAAGAAAACATCGTCACATAGTTGAAGTGGAGTTTTCCTTGTTAGCAAATGCATATATGCCTCTCAAAAATTGGGATCAAGCCTTCCTCACAGCCACCTTTCTAATAAACTTGCTTCCTAGTAGGGTTTTAAATTTAGAAATTCCCACTGAACAAATTCTAAATATCAAACCAAACTATGATGCCTTCAGAACTTTCGGGTGTGCTTGTTGGCCAAACCTTCGTCCCTACAATAAGCAAAAGATTTCTTTCCGCTCCAAACAATGTGTTTTCCTTGGATATAGCCCCATACAAAAAGGTGTTAAATGTCTTGATGTATCCACTGGACGTGTTTACGTCTCTCGTGATGTAGTGTTCAATGAGAATGTCTTCCCATTTGCCTCCCTACATCCTAGTGCTGGCTCACCTCATGTGGATGCACAAAATAATGATCATATGTTTCCAATAGTGCCTCTTACTAATGTGCAAGAGGAAGAAGAAGCTGCAAGTCCAAATCCATTCGAAATCCATGAAGAAAATGATGCAGCAAATGAGTTTGAAGATCTGTCACAAAATGACAGAAGTAACACTAAAACAGAGAAGGATTCGGCTGAATATTCTCCAGCCGTCTCGGATCCCGAAAAAGATCCTGCCTCCTCCACTGACAGCGCACCTGACGCCGATCCCGAAGCTGATGCTGCCTCCTCT
This sequence comes from Alopecurus myosuroides, assembly GCA_028641055.1. NCBI lineage: Eukaryota > Viridiplantae > Streptophyta > Magnoliopsida > Poales > Poaceae > Alopecurus > Alopecurus myosuroides. Next base: position 16,543,898 of record CM054057.1, read on the forward strand.
GACAGAGACGCGCGGGACTCCGAGGCCCCCAACAGCCCCCTGCATGCAACCTTGTCAAACGTCTCCTGCAGTGGATCCTCTGTGACTGCTTCATTTGCTCCTTCACAACACACGAGCGGCCACACAACTCCAGGATCCCCTACATCCGCACAGGGCGCGGGGTCTGAGGCTGCACCAGATTCGCCTCCTAGCGGATCTTCTGCATCACCTCCTCATGTGCCCAATCCTGCTGCTCGTACACGCCTGCAAAAAGGAGTTCACAAACCAAAACACTACACTAATGGCATGGTAAAATATGGTCGTCAGCTTAAAATTTATTCCCCTAATACCAGACATGGTTTGTTTATATCCACAGGAGAACCTAGTTCTACTTCGAAAGCACTTAGTGACTCCAAGTGGAAAGATGCACTACAACAAGAGTATGATGCCCTGATGGAAAATAATACCTGGCACTTGGTTCCCCCTAGTACACGCAAGAATATAATTGACGACAAATGGGTTTATTGTATCAAAAGAAGAGATGATGGAACTATAGACACATACAATGCAAGATTGGTTGCAAAGGGTTTTAAATAAAGGTATGACATTGATTATAAGGATACCTTTAGCCCAATTGTTAAAATAGCTACAATTCAAACTGTGCTAGCATTATCTATTTCTCGAAATTGGACTTTGCGGCAGCTAGATGTCAAGAACGTGTTCCTTCATGGTGTTCTAGAAGAGGAAGTTTATATGAGACAACCTTCTGGGTTTGAAAATCCACACATTCTGCATCATATTCGCGGACTTGATAAAACATTGTATGGACTTAAACAAGCACCCAAAGCATGGTTTTCCAGGTTAAGTTCTAAGCTATGTGGACTTGGTTTCCATCCTTCCACAAGTGATACATCTCTTTTCTTATACAACAAGTCAGATATCACTATGTTTGTGCTAGTTTCTGTGGATGATATTATAGTCACAAGCTCTTCTGATAATGCTATTACTGCCTTGGTTCAAGATCTTAATACTCACTTTGCCATTAAGGATTTGGGGGATCTTCATTTCTTTCTAGGACTTGAAGTAAAACATATACATCACGGTCTCTTGTTGACACAGGAAAAATATGCTACTGGGTTACTTGATAAAGTTGGCATGCGTGAGTGCAAGCCGGCTCCCACACCCTTCTCATCCATAGAACAGTTTGCTTTGCATAATGGTACACCTCTTGGTTCTCAAGATAGCACAAACTACAGAAGCGTTGTTGGTACATTACAGTATTTGACCTTTACACGTCCTGATCTGGCTTTCTCAGTCAATAAAGTTTGCTAGTTCTTACATGCTCCTACAACTGCACATTGGACAGTTGTGAAACGTATTCTTCGATATGTTAAAGATACTTTGGATATTGGTATAACCTTTACACGGTCTTCATATGCCTTTCTTACTGCCTTTTTGATGCAGATTGGGCAGGTAGTCTTGATGATCCTCGTTACACTAGTGGTTTTGCAGTATTTGTTGGTCCAAACCTGGTTTCATGGAGTGCTCAAAAACAACCCACAGTGTCTCGATCTAGTACAGAAGACGAATATAAAGCATTAGCTAATGCTACCACAAAATTGATATGGGTGGAGTCACATCTTCTTGAGCTTGGTGTTACATTGCAGGAAAAACCATGTCTATGGTGTGACAACTTGGGAGCCCCATATCTGTTAGCTAATACGGTGTTCCATGCTCTCATTAAACACATAGAGATTGACTTTCACTTTTTTCGTGAAAGAGTTGCCAATAATCAGCTAGCTATCAAATTTATTTCAAGCCAAGATCAAGTTGCAGGTGTTTTTACAAAAGCACTTCCGGTAAAAATGTTGCATGAGTTTAGGCGTAATCTCAAGATTTGTAAGGTTCAGATTAAGGGGGGGTGTTGAATATCATGTATTTTACCTTTTATACCTAAACCGTATGGGTATGGAGTAGTACTCCAACCACAATATGCCTCCATGTACATGCCACAGATGGGGCTTTTCCATCTCCATATAACACATAGCCGGTACCCCTAACCGGGTCATCCTGTTCACCATAGAATATCAACACTCTCTTCTAGCTGTTCCATCCTCCACACTTCTTATGGAATGCATGGACTACAGGTTGCCTTCGTTCTCCACTGCTCACAACAGAAACAAGCCAAAGTAGACACTGCAACATGTTCTAAGAGAAAATCAATATAAAAATATCTTGATCCGAATAAAGCACCATTTATTCAGTTTATAAAGCAATATCATCTCAGGAGTTTTTATGCAGCAATGTAAGATTGACCCAAAAATGAAACTATTAGAAATTACAGAACGCCATAAGACAAAACCTAAGACCCCGGTGCATTTCAAATTAACCTTTAGAAACTTCGGATGAGTTCTTCTATTGTTGTTATTACATTAGAAATAAGCCTTTCAAAAATAGATTTTGAGTGCATCGTTTCATCTAAACTGAATTATCAGTGCATTTTTTCTTTGTTTCCACTTACACTTTGAATTTCAGCATACTTTGCTAAAGTTTGCTCGCACTTATGTAACATGAGCTTGTGGTCACTTGGTCTCATCTATGGTAAAGAGAAATTGGTTTTGTGTGTGGAAAAGGACCTGGTTTGGCATAACAACCAAATATTACATATATCGACGAGTTTTTGTATTTTTGTACCCCCACCATTTCTTAATTCTGCTAATTTTTCCCAACGTTTTAAATTTCCTTACTTGCACCCTCCCTGTCGAAAAAAGCCTCCCAAACGTGATGTGGCTTTTTTTATCGAGTAGACCTCTTTTGACTATTACTACAGTAGTAGGTGGGACAATGACTCTGGCTTCTCTCGCTACTGAGTCACATGGGGTTGTGTGTTTAGTTCCACCTCACGAATTTACGACTGTCTCATAGCTTATAAACCTGAAAGTGAAGTAGTGATTCACCCCAAACTCATTTATACTATCCTAATCAATCTAGTATATCCGAGATAAAATTTTATTGATAGTTTAAAGAAAATTCGATGATTAAGTCATGATGGATATTTAATTTCAAGACTGAAGCTATCACCCTATCCAACCTTATACACCGTCCGCCACCCTGGACGACAACTGAACAAAAAAAAAGTCTCCCAAACACCACCGCTCACACAAATCGAGATGCATCACCATGGTATCATAGAAAATGCCAAGGAGAAAATGAAACCAACTACCGTATCGTCGAAGGTTGTAGAAAAGGCGGTGTAGGATTTTTAGGAGATGGGTCAATTATTTATACTTATTATTTTTACTTCTTTCAAGTTCATTCATTCAGTGAATTTTAATTTGCTTTATTAATATAAAGTTATTGAAAAATCTTAAAATATAAATTTTAGTGCACGAACAATGTTGAAATTTCAATATATGCAATTTAAATTTCTATCATCAAGCATTGCTAAATAGGAATTTATTGTGAAATTAAGTTATTTTCAAAGTTTGGGTTGGAACACGTCACTGAAATGAAGATCGTCTATATAAAAGTAGAGCGAAATAGATGACAAACTCATATACATGGCCAAAATAATTTTTTCTACTAGATCAACAATAATACAATATTTATATTTACTATGTATAAATATCTCGTTGGAGACTTCTACAATACACGAACGTAGAAAATATCTTCATACTTTTTCAAAGGTATAAACGAGTATAGTGGCGCTAATACTAAAACTACTGATAACAATACTGACGATGTGTTTCAAAGGTATATTAGTTAGGTATTATCGATCGTCGTTGTTTCCCCAAACAACTCAGATCCCATATATTATTGGCAGGATCACAACACCTTGTTCCTTGGCACATGGTCAGGAGAGCAGGACTATCAAAATATATGAGCCAGTCATAGAGGCATAACTGGGGATATCAATGGTGTTTATATTTCAGACGATTATTAGGTTTTTTTTCCGAATACTCACTATCCGGGACAAATACAATTATAGCACATAGCATAAACCTAATTATATAATTGAAATATGAATAATAAACTATTTATTATTGCTTCGAGGTCATATTTCCATCAAAGGTGGGTGTGCTTGCTCCAACCACTTCATTACCTCACTATGTGTGTGATGATGGGTGTTTTTATTTCCTGCCCATTGAGAGAGCGGGGTTTCATTGTTGTCTTATCTAAATGCGGCCATTTTTTTTCTTAATTTACATTTATTCCAAAACTAGGTTTGTTGATGTAACGTTTTTCAAACCATTCAACATTCCATGGCTGCTAGCAGCATTGGAAACGTCAACAAAAGAGTTCCAATAGAAAGAAGTAGCATCTTCCCAATTATTGTAACTTCATATTGGTCTACTATTAGTTTTTTATTATTTTATTTTTCTGCAACTGGATTTTGCAATAAATTAATATGTGAGTCACCGCTCAACAGACTGTGTTACTTTTCCTCCCTGAAACTACTTTACCTGCTCCTCATTCTAATACCATAGCGCCTATTCTCTAGGTTTTTCTAATGTTATGCTTCTCTAATTATTTTTATATGTAAATAAGCTAACGAATCCAACAACCAAACAAGTAGGATTGATTGTAGAAAATATTGTGTACTATATATGATTGCACCGAATGAAAGTCCATGGAATTGAGATAAGCCAGAGCGAGCATATAAAGTCCAATTTTGTAAGGCACACATCCAACTCTATTCAATAAAATAAATGGTGAACAACGATTCAATATGCATAACCCATGAATTAGAACTGTATGTGGTAAACCTTACTTATAAGAATTACAACCAATCTACCCAATTTTTGTTTTATTGAAGCTAGCAAATATGCTCATGCGTCGCTATGGGATGATTTTTATTAAATATTTTCTCTGGTAGCTTTATGGTAGATAGAAAAATGCATTATTGTCATCATGCTCATCGTTTATACAAATGTAATTGTTTACATGTTCAACTAAGTAGCCATTGCGCACAACATGGAATTGGAGAATGTGCTGATATGATTGGATCGAGAGAACAAAAATCCGCGACGTCGACCACTTAACCTCAAAGACACCACACGAGCTCCATTTCTTCCTCGTGGATGACATAGAGGCGAGCTAAAGACAAGAAAGGTTTAGTGATGTCCCGCCTATGCTATCGAGGGTGGTCGTATCCCCAGCTCACCAAAGTTCATGTCCCAGGTTTGGGACCAAATATTCTTTCAATAGGAGGAGATGTTTCCATCGACAGCGAGCCACTTGTGGTGACTTCGTCAATCTCCAGACCGACCAACCGGGTCAGTCTCTCGGATGTTCTCATAGTGATAGGGTGAGTGTATGCGTATGTTTATGAGAGTTTGCGTATGTACTTTGTTTCTAAAAAACACTCATGCTTGAAACCCTAACCCTAATATGTTCATCTCATGAGCGAGCCAAGATTTCCTCTCCGCCCCGTCGGTGGATAGGTAGAGGGAGGAGGAAGGAAACTCATTCCCAGCACCGACCGTCGGTGGCACAAGGGGCTCCAGTTTCCTCTTCAACCGTAAGAGCAGTGGAGGCAAAAATATTTCTGGTATGCCGTATTTTATCCAAAAAACCAACTCTGCAAATGACGGATGGTGGAGATCTTAACTCTCTTTATTACTAGATATAGATATATACATTTTGGCCAATCAAATGACTCAATACTTTTGTCAAATAGATCCTTCTCATTTCATCTATAACTTATGGGTACCATATTCAGCAATTAGTCTCCAAATTTGAGGATTGGGAACCACATTTTCTTGATTGAAAACTCAAAAAATACATACTTGTGGAGTATACTACAATAATAATTTTTAATAAAATTTAATATCTTTCTACATAAAAAATATATCCATCAAAACATAAATCAAAATTGAAATCATGGAGTGAGTTGAGACAAGAACAGCGGTGTCAAGCGTTGGACACGAGCGTGAACGCATCGAGCACAGTTGAAAGGGGATTGAATGAGCGTCAGATGGGTCTCGTGTGACTGGATCTATGTCCAAATCCAGCTTAACATGTAAATGGGATAAGCTAGCTTGACGGGATTTCCTCCAAATTTTTGTCCCATAATGGCTCATTCTGGCTACATTTAATTATTATGACCGATCGAGCTTCTCTGGTCGCCACTTGCGCGGACGCTACGGAACAGGTTCGTACACCTCACCTGGGGAGCTGTGCGGCCACCCTTGCTCACTCCGCTTCTGATTGCATAGTCTATTATCTTGATATGGGTCAATTATCTATACTGATTTTTTTTACTTTCTTCAAGATCTGATTCACTCAAATTTTAAGTTTATTTGATCATATAAATTTATAGAACAATATAAAAAATATAAAGTTCATCGCATTTATGAACATTAACTATTTTGAATGTTCAATATCAATTCACATTCCTACCATTAAGAATACATTGGTCTTATTAAAATCCAATTTGAATTTATGTAATTTTTAAAACTTAAATGAGAATATGTTGCTACAACGAATTCCATGAAAAAATCATATGCATTCGGGAGATTTTTTCTGCTACAAGGTCTAACATAATTCAATATTTCAACTTACTATGTATACATATCTTAAGAGAGAGTTCTAGAACACAATATACCAAATGCCTTCATACATCTTTCTAGTTTATGATTTCTATTTTAATATTAATAGATACATTTTATAACTGTATGAAGTAAGTGGGTTGTCCTTCTGTCTCCTATGATATCACTTGATAGTGTTTACTCGTTTCCGCCTTCTTTTGTGGTAAAATTATTTCCTATTTACCAGGTATGATCAAGTATTGGCTCGGAGAGTCTGTGTTCCCTCCATGATCACTTAAGAAAATTATTTGTAGCTTCGGTACAAAAATATTAATTGATCGTGAGGATTATAAGATTTGTAGTGATGTTTTGCGGAACAATATACATTAATATTATCATATGAATGCAAAATTTTGACTCCCAAGCTCACATGCTCCTGACTTCTTTCGAAATTAAAAAAAACAACACTTCAAAAAATTCCGATAATCCGGCGGTAAACATATGTTATGTTCCACATATGTGAAAATTTTCATGAAGAAATATCATTTGTGGTGCTCGGTGCGAAAAAATAAATCCGTGCTTATTTATGTCAACGAAAAATTATAATACCTAGCATTCATTTTGGTTTTACAGTGCACCACAAATATCATTTTTTCATGACACTTTTCACATATGTGGAACATTAGTATATGTTTCCAGTCTATTTTTCCATTTTTTTTGAATACAGTGGTACACTATTGGAAGTCGAAACGTCGCCGAATATCTGACAGTACGCCAAGTGCTAAATCTCGGCATACTCGGCATACCACGCTGTCAACCGAGAGAAGACAAAACACAGTAGGCATATTGAAAAACAATCGACAGAGACTGTGTCTGCCTGAGTATGGTATATAGGATGTACTCGGCAGTGTTCTCCTCTACCGTGTATGCTCTGCAGCATGCACTCGGCAAAAATATATACGTCCGCGAACACACGCAAAACACTCGGCAAACATACGTACCACGTGTCCAATTCCATACGAGGTCGCCGTGGTCATAACGGGGCATCATTTTGCCGACTGTGAACTGGAACACTAGGCACACATATGTGCCACGTGTCCAATTCCATGCGAGGCCGCCCTGGTCACAATGGGGCATCCTTTTCCCGAGTGTCAGCCAAACGGTGACTCGGCAGACATCTTGTATGTCATCACGGAGCTATCTTTTTCGAGTGTCCCACTCGGAAAAGAAACGGCGTGAAAAATTGGTTTCGTTCTCGCCATTTTCTTCAAACTTTGTCGGGTGTCGCACTCGGCAAAGAAACAGCGGGAAAACTGTTTCGTTCCTGCCCATTGGTTCGAACCATTGCCGAGTGTCACACTCGGTAAAAATAAAGGGCGCGGAAGATTGGCCCGTGCCTACTCTTTTGTGAAGTTCTTTACCGAGTATGGCGCCAGGGATACTTGGCGTAGTACGTTTGCCGAGTGTCTTAAGGTTTGGACACTCGGCGAACCGAAGACGGAAACCTACCCCCTTCCACTATAAATAGAGCTTGTCCACCACATAACATCTTCATCTCTCTCAGCCCTCACTCACGTGTTATCATTAGCTACCTGTGTGTTCATGGTTGATACAAATAATTCGCGTTCCGTATTACCGGAGGAGATCGATGTGGACGTCCGGTGAGGATGAACTCTGTCCCACACTACCAGCATTGCCAAGCTAGAGGAGAAGTGGTGCGGGCGCGCACTAATGGCGACTGTGGAAGGTAGCCAGCCCCCGGTGTCGCCGGAGGAGGTCGTGGATGACGTGATTGCGTAGTGCGGTGTAAACCACAATGGCGTGAAGATGGAGGTGTGTGTGCCGCCATTCGACTTATTCGTGCGCTTCCGTTCCAGCGTGGACTGCTCTTCGTCCTTCCTGCCTCCATCAACCTTGTCGTCAACGACATGACACTCGCGATGAGCCCCTGGCATCGCGTGCAAGGTGGACGACAATTGAAGTTGCCGTACCTAACGAAGCTGAGTTACCAGAGGTTCCCACGAGAGATGTGGGAGGCCCAAGCCTTCATTCAGTTCATCAACCGGCTCGGTGGGCATCTAGTGGAGCTGCATAAGACAGAGGACAGACGGTACCTGAAGGTGATGGCGTGGATGACCAATACATAGCTTTTCCGTAAAAGGCTTGTTTGGCATTGAGTGTTGTTTCACGGGCACTGTGTAAATACTTTGCGAGTACATTGCACAATGAAGTGAAGAGAGATGGACGAGAGACTGAGACAACGGCGCAACATGGCACCCCTATTTCTCGAGTGTCATCAAGCTAACACTCAGCAAACCCATGCAGAGAAGCAGACCGGCCCACCAAGTTACTATTCATTATTACTCAATTCGATCTATAAAAAATGTCGCTCACTTAGTATAAAATGAGCGACACTTTTTATGCATGAGAGGGATTACTATTTTTACATAATCTACCAATACTAAACAAAATTACCATAATAATCATGTTAGAAAAAAACGGCGAAACAAGATAATCATTATTTTTGGAACCATCGAACAAGATGACCATAATCCACTCCGATGCTAAATCACACATGCTTGAGCCCGATTACCATAATCCACAAACTGTGTACTCTCCATATTTAGCGATCGAGGTTCTCAACTTCTCATCTCCTTCAATGACATACCAGGAACGCAACGGCAGGTCAAAATAAGAGGCGTGTTGATGCTGGTGTAGCCTGCGGCGAATCTTCTTCTTCCCGAGCTATCTCGGTATATTGTACGAATAAATCAAACAATATTACCTCCTTGATGCGAGGATTCTTCTCTGCCTGTTTTACAGTTACAATCACGAACCAGTCGTAGCCCCACCCGAGTGCAGGCAAAAGCCTATGTACTTAGTCATACTCAGGGGCCGCGCAAGAACGGGTCCAAACAGAAATAGGGGTGACTTCTAGCCGCCATCGCACTCGAGATACTCGGGGGCTTCACATCAGTCAGTTCAAACAGAAAAATGGGTGACTCCCAGCCATATAGTCTCACTCGAGATACTCGGGTCTGTGCAGTAATCAGTTCAAACTGTCAAAAAGGGGTGACACCCAGACGCAGTCGCACTCATAACACTCGGGGGCCGCGCAGCAGTCAGTTAAAAAAGAAAATAGGCGTGACTCCCAACCGCAGTCGCACTCGATATACTCGGAGGGTGCGCAACAATCAGTTCAAACAGATAAAAAGTGACTCCTAGACGTAGTCGCACTCGGACCACTCGGGGGTTGCACAACAATCAGTTCAAACAGTAAAAAAGGGCAAGTCACACTCGAAAACGTGGGAGCTGCGTAGCAATTAGTTCAAACAGAAAAAAGGGTGACTCCCAACCGCAGTAACACTCAAAACACTCGGGAGCTATGCAGCAATCCGTTCAAATAGAAAAAAGGGGTGACGGATTTAAAAATATACAACAATCTCATTTTTGTAATAATTTTGGACAATTTATTTATTAAATTCGATTTACGGATTTAAAAATATGAATTATTCCATATTAAATAAAACATAAAAGAAAAATGAAAAACATAGTTATGACGACGGATTTGCCGTAGGCGTAGCCCTGTACGCCGACGGTTAATCTGGACTCACGGCCAGAGTTTGCTTGGCAGCCCAGCTCGGCCCCTACGCCGACGGCCCCGACAAAAAGCCGTCGGTGTAGATGGTTGCCGTCGTCGTCGTATCGCCGTTTTCCTGTAGGGATTCCTCTTTATGGACAATAAACCTGGCTGGAAAATGTGGAAACCATACATCAGCTACGTACATATATACTTCTGGTGCATGCATGTTCTTCCCGGCTGAGAGACATACGCACCAAGCTAGTTTTCTAGCTATAAAATCAAATCAACGTATACGTAGCCTGCGTATCAAAAGTTCAAAACAAAGTACGTACCTGGTCAAATTTCAGCACTACCTTCTGGACATATATAACGCACAGAAAATAACAAACAATAAAACACGCTTGACACACAATTCAACTCGATATTCATATGATTAATTAAATTAAACTCAAATGCAATGTAGGATGAGATTACAAATCAAATTATTACTACAACTTGTCCAACTCAACAAAAGGTTAAAAAACAAAACTTTACTACAAACTTGAAACACTACTATCATATCTAAACACAGCAGGCGCACCCAACCTAAAACAGTTTTCTTCAGCTTATTAATTATGGCTAATTCATCACCGACTCGGAGTCTAGCAACGGTGATAACTGTTCTCCTCATGCTGCGGTTCTCTTTACCTTATTATGTCCAATTCATCACCGAATTAGAGTCCCGACAAATGTTCGAATTTTCCCTCCTCACTCATTGTTACACAACAACCCATTAGATCGAGGAACAGGGTGGCTGCTACTCCACTGATTCAGCATACAAGGCTCAGTTCAATGGCACCATACCCTGTTCCTTTGAGCAGGTGGTATGGAAAGTTTGGGCGCCTCCTAAATGTCGCTTCTTCGCTTGGCTCGCCGTGCAGAACAGACTGTGGACCTCGGATCGTCTCGCTATAAGGGGGTGGCCTCACACCCGCCTTTGACAGCTTTGCAGATGCCAGTGGAATCGACACGTCACATCCTTTTTTATGTCGTTTCTCTAAGCGAAATCTGGCAGGCCGCCTCCTCTTGGCTCTCATGTCCCTCTCTGCTTCACGATCTAGTATCGGAGCGGTCTACTGTTCTGCAATACTGCCATTCAGCTGCGAAGACCCGTTGAATATTAGATCAATTGACTATTAAATTGGCCAGGAGCATCCGTTGGGCTTTTGGATTCCGATATGAAGAATGTGAACGACCAATTTCTTCTAGGTAACAAAAAAAAAAAGAACGGCCGTTTACTGTCGGGGTATGTCTAGCTAGTTCACGTACATGGTTGGGTGCGCTGCCTTTTTCACGTTCTTACATAGTACGTTTTGTACGTGAGGGTCATGGACACGTTGGTTTCTTTCCGGTTCAGATCGTGTGTTAGCTGGATACGTCGTTTTAGGTTCAACTCAACATTCGGACGATCTAGATCGTAGATTGAACGCAATTGGACGCGTAAGTTTTAATGTATCTAACCATGTTTGCTCTTTTATAAGTAGTAGTTTAGATTTAGATTAGATGTAGAAATGCCATTATGAGAACCTATAGATCCTGATTTAAAGGCGCGACCTAGGAGTTCCCGGAAACAGGTAGTCCACGTGATGCAGTGCTGGCCTAGGCAAACTAGGAGACATAGGAATTGCATTATAATTTTTTTCCAATCAAGTCACATGATGCAGCGCTGGTGGCCTCTCGGGCTTTGGGAGATTCAAGATGGGGCATCGTTCCCAAAGTCAAACGTCTTCTTGGATCGCTTTCCAACTGTCCTGTAATCTATAAGTAGGCAAGTAATCAGGTTAATCTAACAAAATAAAGAGCTTCCACTACATTCCCAAGGAACAAATATGAGCAGTGTGGTGACCAAGTGCTTGCCGGAGATTGTAGGCCCGTCGGAGCCGGGGATGCCCACCGGTGATATTCGCCTCTCGCATTTTGACAAGGCTGCGGGCTCCGTGGCAGTGCCAGTGCTCCTGGTGTTCGACAAATCAATCGCCGATCCAGTGGAGACCATCCGGAGAGCACTGTCGCGAGCACTCGTGCACTACTATCCTATCTCGGGGCGCCTTGCAGCTGGAGCAGACGGCTCCGAGGTCATCACATGCGCCGGCGAGGGTCAGGGCGTGCTGTTCGTGGCTGCCTCAGCTAGCTGCGCCGTCGACGACGAGATGATGTCGTCGCCGCCGGCACTAGTCAACGATCTCTTCCTTCACTACCCCGAGGACTTCATGTGTCGCCATTCCGACCCGCTGCTGCTGATGCAGGTGACCGAGTTCTCCTGCGGCGGGTTTGTCCTCGGCGTGACGTGGAACCATGCTCTGGCCGACGGGCAGGGGATCGGCCAGTTCCTGCACGCCGTGGGAGAGCTGGCTCGTGGTATGTCGCCGCCGTCCATGGTTCCGGTCAGGTTGAATGACTCGGTATTGGCAGCACAACGAGGAATAATGACTGGCCAAGACATGCTCGATGGGCAACATCAGCCGCGTGAAATCTCTGTGTACGTGCACGGTGTTCGAGGCGGTTGTGGCCCTAGTGTGGCACTGCCGCGCCCGGGCACTCATCTCCGCCGCTGGCGTCGATCCTGAGGGCCCAACGTCCCTTGTTATGGGATGCAACGTCCGGGCCCTCGTCGGCGCCGCTGAGGGCTACTATGGCAACTGCCTCGCCGTGGAGCCGGTGGCAGCGACGACCGCGGAGGTGGCGAACGGTGACATCCAGGACGTGGTGAAGCTCATCAACGTTGGTAAGCACAAGATACAAGCCAATGTGAAGAGCGGCAGCGGCGCCAAGCCCGGAGTGTGGCATCCGGTGGGATACAACACGGTCATGGTGTCAAGCTGGAGGAACATCGGGCTGGAATTGCCGGATTTTGGCAGTGGTAGGCCGGCACGGGTAATTTGGGGTGCCCCCAAGATGACCGTGCCTTTGTTCGTGTTGTGCCCACCGTGGAAAGGGAAGGACGGCGTCAACGTCCTCGGATACATTATTAAGAAGGAGCATGTGGATGCTTTCATGCATGAGATAGCTGCGAGGTCTGGGCGTGACGCATAGATTGTTGTAATACTATTTTCTTGTTCCTTTTTACAGTGTCGTGGTGTTCCCGGGGAATAAAAGTTATTTTTGTATTTTTTCTAATTTGAAGCTAGTGAAATTTAATTTCGCCATCATTCAGGTCGGGGCGTCACAGGGCTTGGTGAGCAAGCGAAACAAATCAATATCATTGTATACTATTTTCTCAAGAAACTCCTGATATGTCGAATTTTGAACTGCCATCGTTCGATCGGAGTGATGTCTCCAACACCGACTCCCATTCAGCCTTAACTAACTCAAAGAAACCAGGTTGTCTTAACCATGCCAACTCGAATGAGAATAACGACTTATTCCCCACATGAGCCGCCGACACGGAGTCCAGAAACTACGGGTTATGGTCAGATCCAACCGTAGTTGACGCTCGAACAGACACTAACGGGAATTTCTGTTCCCATTCCACACTGGCGAGAATGCGATCCAACTTCTGCAAAGTTGGAATAGCCCGTCTACTTGTCCAAGTGTATTGTCTACCCGACAACTCCAATTCTTTTAAGTCAAGACTATGAATAATGGCATTAAAAATAAATAGCCAACGAGGATTAAAATTATCATTATTCTTCTCATTACTAGTGCGAATAATGTTGAAATCCCCCCTACCAACATAGGGCGAGTCTCATTCTCACATATCCTTACTAACTCGGCTATAAACTCCGGTTTCTTATCATCCTGGGCAGCCCCATAGACAATCACCAAAGTCCAAAGGAAGCCGTCTTCCTTTGATAGCACATGCAATTTAACCGAGTAGTCACCTGTTACAACAGTCTGTACTGTTATAGATGCACAGTTAAAACCAATCAAAATACCCCCGGACCTCCCGTGGGGTGGTAAGCAATACCATGAAAAATCTAGCCCAGCATCTAGAAAATTCAGAAACGATTGATTAAAACTACTCCTCCCTATTTCACTAATAGCAATGAAATCCAGTTTTAGCTCGTCCACCGCTTCCCTAATAGCCCAATGTTTAGCCGAATCCCCAAACCCATCAGAATTCCAAAAGTAACCTCTCATTATGATCCAATTTTTCTAGGTTATGAATTACCCAATTTTAGTTTTCCTTTACGAGAATGTGCCATCTTGAGACCCTGGGGATATGGATCCACTTGATCCTCCCGGCCCTCTTCAACATCGTGCACGTAATCATCACACATACTTGATGCCATTTGCATCACTGTGTTGTGCTTAGATTCCTTGTTATCCTCGTTACCATCATTTAGATTATTAGATAAAGTTACTAATCGACGAGAATGTTCAACAGTTTTAAGAGACTCGACCATACGGTTAGCTACGGTTGTTGACTCACCTAGAGAAACACCTAGCCTAGCCACATTATCAATAATAACATCGTTATCGAAAGATGTAAATGATAATTGTACAGCCATACCTTTTAGAAGCTCGTCCTTCTGCGTAGCCCGAAGAGAGGCCCTCTCCGCTATCGGCACGTTTGCCGAGTGGTGGGCACGTAGGCGCGCACTCGAGCGCAACCCAGAGGCCACCGGGTCCTGGATTCCCCCGAAGGCCACCACGTCCTCCGGAGTAGTCCCTGCCTCTCCTCCTATCGCCGCCAGCTTCTGAACACCGTCAACACCCATCAGTACAGGTGTCGGGGTGCTCTTCTTCGGCGTCTCCCCCGCCAACACCACCTCTCAGTTCCCCACGTCCACCTCCTCTCGGTCAAGTGCCACGGCCACCGCTGCAGCACCGCACGCATCAGTGGCTAGCATCACCACCACCCCATCAACCTTCAGCCCGCTAGCAGCTCCCTCCCTCCTGGTCGCCCTCCCGGCAGTAGGACTGCACCGCGACAGCACATCCCCACCCGCGGCAGAAGAACCGCACGACGACAGCGCCGTCACGGCCACGGCAGAAGAAACGCATCGCGGCAGAGAAACAGCGCCGCGGCAGCCCCTGATCACTGCCCACGGCAGAAAAACTGCCATGCGGCAGCACCGTACTCCTCGCCGGCAGCACTGGTGTGGTGTTTTGTTGCCCCACGGAAGAGTGAACTGCAACCATCATCTCCTCTTCAATACGGCGAAATTGTTGCTTTAACATTGGTGAAAATACAACACCCGTCCTCTTCTGCTCCATCCCCGTAGCACCATGAGACACATTCCCTCCATTCCCATTATTATCAGTTTGGGACAGAGAATTCTGCGCTGAATCCTCTTTAGCCGCGGTGTCCTCAAGCAACGTTTTAGCTAGTGCATCTCGGGAATCTGACCCCATATCACTGCTATCCCCCTCATCATCATCATCCTTCTTGTCAACAACCATATCATCGACATCCTCGGGTTTCTCCTCTCCCACCACAAAGAAATAGAGTGCCTAAAACTCCTCTTTTATAAGCATAGGAATTGTTCGAGGGATTTTAGTGTAATCAAGACATCCCACTAGAATACGCAAGACACCGTGCTGACGTGTATATTTCATGTCAATCTTCCTCGTCACCCCAATCATGTATCCAACTGCCGACATCACGAGGAAGTCACTCGTGTGCTCCTCTGGAATCCCAAAAACACGAATCCAAAAGTTTGGCAGTGTGTCCAAACTCTCTATCCTCTCCCCAACTATCCACCGTAATCTCACAGCAGGAATTTGGAACTCTACACGTTCCAAAGATCTTCAACCGATCAAGCTCAATCTGGGTAGGAAATAATACTTTGAAGATGTTGTGTCCCACCTGGCTCACATTCCAGATGAACCCCTCCTTGGGAACCAATCGCTGCAGCTGAGTAATCACCTGAGGTATAGACATCTCTCCTTTATTCACTACCACAGAAGGCCGTCGCACATTCACGATTTTCGGCCGAAAACTCGCCGTGAGCGGGATCCCAAATATCATGAGCTCATCATGGGCATACCCGTACATCACGGGGTGAGGTTTAGGTGCAACCAGAAGATGACAAGGTCCATTTTATGAATTGAGCCTTGACAGTAGTTTCAAACAGGAGCTGGACAATCAGCGAGAAAATGCACCGCCTCACCACACCGAAAGCACTTGTTCCTATCGACCTTCTTGCTCTGCTTTTGGACAGCCCCAGCAACCGCAACTGCCAATTGATCAGTCGAAACCCTCTTCTCCCCCTGTCTCGCTACTGTCTCCCCATCCGGGACAACACGCTGCACCGTCGGGCCCTGAACCTCCTGCGTGCTAGGTTGTGCCCCACGACCGCCGCTACCGGCGGAGCTACAGGTTGATTAGCAGCCACCGGGGCCACAACACCCGTCTTCTGAATGCCAGGCACTACAAGCTGCGTCGCCCGAGGAATATACCGGCCTCTGTCGTTGTCGAAGCGATGTCCATTGGGGCGGTACACGTTGTTCACGTACCCCCCACAGACACCTCTCCCGAAACCACCTCGAGCTTGGTCATAACGCTGCCTGCCCCGAACAGCTCCCTGCATCGGGCGATCTCCACCAGGGAACCCCGCCCCCGCGGGGAAACCAAGGGCGGCGCGGCCATCTGCCCAATGCCGCCTGATGGAACCGCCGTCCCAATTGGCCTCCCTTGATCGAAGTTGTTGAACCTCGCTGCCGGATTCGCACCACGCCCCGGATTTCCCCTATATTCCGTTGACCACCAACTTGCTCGCCGCGATTAGCCATGGCGGTTCCCGTGCAGAACGCTGTCGTGGAAATTTTTTATCGGAAGATCCCTAGGATCCTCGATGGCCCGATACCCCTTGTTATCTTAGCGGTAGTCACGCAGATACGGCCCCGCACCTGACAGCGGTCTGTCCAAGGTGGTGCCACCTGTACCGAGTTCGAAAACTGCCCCGTGAATGCCTCTGTGATCGGACCTTTCCGAAACTGACGGGAATTCAAACTCGATTTTGATCCCGAAAACCCGGTCACCTCCGTTCCCACTGACAACGATCTACGCCGGCGTCGCACCACCGTCCATGGCGATGCGACACATTCGTCCTCGACGAACACAATGGGCTCGAACCCCGGTAACTTCAACGCCGTCCGCGCGATTCTTCTCTCCGGCGAGAAGAGATTTTTGCACCAATCACTGACCCCCGACAGTCTCAAAGTAACAGAAGCATACCTCTGAGCTTGCCGCCGGCGAAGTCGCTTCTTCATCCTCTTCGATCCCAATCCCAAGGACCGAGCTGCATCCGAGATCGGGGAACTGCAGATTGCATCAAAACTATCGATGTACCTCGCCGGAAGATCATCAACAATCTCCGCATCATCCGAGCTCTCCTCCTCATCATCAGAGGGAGACAACAGCCAGAACCTGCCTCCCGATGACGCCGGGCTCCGGAGATCGGCGGGGGAACCGAACACGCAGCGATAGCCGTCGATGGAGGCGCAGTCCGACACCCTCTCGGACCGAACCTGAACGGCGGCAGCGCTCCCGATCGCCCCCTCCCCCCCCCCCTCCAGTCACCTCCCTAGTCTCCTCACTCATCCCCGTTTGCCCTGGACTTGGGCTTAGTGTTCTCTCTATGACGTGTATCTCCTTGTGATCTAAAGGTGACAAGGTATAAAGTCAGCAAATAAAAAGAGATTCGGAATCATCCAAATAAAAAAATCCAATTAGTGCTCTCTCCACTCTGAAGGTGACAAGGTACCCACCAACCACCACCCGACCATAGTGGCCGATGTGCGCGTAAGACCCCATGGCCACATGGCGATTAATTAAGTGTAGCAGGTAACCAAATGGTTGTTAATTAAATTAAAGGTGCAGTCCAAAGGTCATATTTTTGCCTGGTCGATGGTCACTGCTGCACAGGGCAGTTAGGTCATCTCCAGCGGGGCTGCTCATTTGCCCCGGACTGGTCCGTTTTGAGCAGCCTGGCCCAAAACCAGGCCCCAGCGGGGCTGCTCAACCCACGGCCTGGTCCCTTTTCAGTCCGCGGATGCTCAAATCCGACCCAAATTTGGGTCAGATTTGAGCAGCCCGCGGACACGAAACGGACGCGCGCGCTCGGTCGTGTCCATTTTTCGGTCAAAGGGGTGGCCCGCCGGCCAGTGACCGCGGCGACGGCTCGGCTACCCACGGGGTCCTATTTAAATGGGACCCGCGGCCACGCGTCCCTCCCCACGCGCACCGCCTCCTCGCAGTCACCACCCACTTCACTGCCCTCGCAGTCACCACCGCCTCCTCCCCTCGCCTTCCTCGCCGCCGGCCATGGGCCGCAGCTGGCTAAACTGGGGCCGTGGAAAGAACGACCACGAGGCCGGCGGCTCACGACGCCGCCGCGAGCCCTCTCCCCCTCCTTCCCTCCCTCCTCCACCGCCTCTGACCCGCCTCCAGCGCGCCCAATCCGAGCAGGTGCGCTCGCCGCCGCCCTCTCCCCCTCCTTCTTCTCAGGCGCCGTTCCGCCTGGTGCCCGCCAGGGTCCGCGAACGCCCCTACCTCAATAAGAGGAGGTGCCAATGGTACTGGGACCGTGCGATCCCAGTGCCATGGCCAGATGTCCACCTCTCCGACGGGTGGCATCTGAACAGGGACAGGATCCCTGTGCCGCCGGTGCCGCGGTCCGGCGCGGCGCGGGAGGTGGAGATCCACCGCCGGCGCGATGAGCTGCCACCGGACCTGCGCGCCCACCCGGCGTTCGCGGTGAACAGTCCCCACTGGGACACTTGGTTCACCGACGAACACGACCTGCGCCGCAGGTCGTACTTCGGTGCGCGCCGCGCCCGTGGGGATCCCCAGTTCCCGCCGCCGTCACCTCCACGCCAGGCGAGGCGTGGAGCCGCCCCCCAACGACCCCTCCGCATTGGCGGCCGCGCCCCGGTCGTCAAGGACGAACCAGAGGAGGAACCTCCTCAATGGTTCGAGGAGGAGGACGACCAGGACGTCGACATGGCCGAGCCCGAGCCCAACGAGGAGCTCCAGCTGGCCATGGCCATCGAGGCCTCCAGGAGGGAGGCGGAAGCGGCGGCCGAGGCGGAGGCCCGCGCGCTGGAGGACGCCCTCGCGGCGGTGGCCGCGCAGCAGGCGGCGGAGGCGGCAGAGGCCCGCGCAGCCGGCGCGCGGGCTGTGGACGAGGCCGTGGCGGCCATCCACGCGCAACGCGTCGACGACTACCCCTACGACGAGGAGGTAGACGACGACGGGCGCGATGAGAACGCCCCGGTGCCGGCCTGGTTCGAGCCCCTTGTGGGCATGCGCTGGAGGTGGGAGGCGCCACCACCAGAGCACCTCGTGCCGCCGCCCCGGCCTGCCACGCCGCCACCGCGGACCCAGCCTCCCACGCCGCAGGCGGCCAGGGCCGCCCCGCTGCCACCCCACCTCGCCCCCGAGACTCCCGACTACGTCATCCTGGATGACTAGGAGCTCCGGGGCCAACTCCGGCGCCGCCATGCCACTGGCCAGTGGCCGTCTAGCCCTAGCTAGACGTTTATTTTATGTTTTTTTTTTTTTTTTTAGGTTGTAAATCTATGGGCCCCTGTGGGCCCTACTAAATCTATCGAATGTCCTCTTTTGATATGAGCAGCCCCACTGGGGGCACCTGGTCCGGGCCGTGTCCGAGGACAGCGGACGGCTGCTCAAACAGACAAAATGCGGACCAAACTGGTCCGCATTTGAGCAGCCCCGCTGGAGATGACCTTAGGCTATACGCGTGATAATTAAGTAGTCATGTCCGGTCCCAGATGGGCGCTAAAGTAGAGCACTATAATCTTGTACACCACATCATATGTTTCTTTCTAGAGTGCCCTGCGTAGCACTTCCAGCTCTCTTCAACCCAAATCAGCACAAGCGTTGAGCGGTCGAGCTAGCTTGCTAGCCATGGAGGTGGCCATGCTGGCTATCAAGCCCGTCCTTGCGAAGCTCGGCGGCTTACTCGCAGGAGAGTACACCCTCGAGAATCGTGTGAGGAAAAGTGTCGAGTCTCTCATCAAAGAGTTGACGTTCATGCACGACGCCCTCGACAAGGTGGCAAAACTGCCTCCCGAGAAGCTCGATCAGGGAGTCAAGATCTGGGCTGGAAATGTGAGGGAGCTAACATTCCAGATGGAGGATATCGTTGATGCCTTCATGGTGCCTGTGGAAAATCAAGGTGAGCCTCCCAATCTAAAAAACAAAGTGAAGAAGCTACTTAAGAAGACCGCCAAATTATTCAAGAAGTGGAAGAAGCTCCATGGGATCTCCGAAGCACTTGAAGAAGTGGTTCGTCAGGCCAAAGAGTTGGCCGAGCTGCGCCAAAGGTACCAGCTGGACACACAGGACACCATCAACGCTGGTACTAGTGTTGACCCTCGCATGACGGCTCTGTACAAAGATGTGACGGAGCTCGTCGGGACCGAAGAAACATGCAAAGAGTTGATCAAAATGTTGAATGTGGGTGATGATTCGTCAAAGCATCCACTGAAGACGGTTTCCATCGTTGGATTTGGTGGGTTGGGAAAAACTACTCTTGCCAAAATAGTGTATGACAAGTTCAAAGTGCAATTTGATTGTTGTGCTTTTGTTTCAGTTTCTAGAAATCCAGATATAAAGACAGTTCTAAAGAATATTCTCTATGAACTTGACAAACACAAGTATGGAAACATTCATAATGTGACCAGGGAAGAAAAACATCTCATCGATGAACTTATTGAGTTCCTTATCAACAAGAGGTACGTGTGCTTATTTTTTTATTACT
Source organism: Alopecurus myosuroides (assembly GCA_028641055.1). NCBI lineage: Eukaryota > Viridiplantae > Streptophyta > Magnoliopsida > Poales > Poaceae > Alopecurus > Alopecurus myosuroides. The sequence goes on from CM054057.1 coordinate 16,564,702, forward strand.
AATGAACAGTTGTCTCTTCTAAAATAATCACACTGTTCTGTACTGTCACGTACGCATCTTACATATTGTCGGTCCATTTTTAACAATAGTGTTTTGCAATGTTCTCGTAAATATCTTGAGTCTTCTAACGTATTTCGCACATACATAATGACTATTGATTAATGAGGACTTTTACCGTACCCCTAAATGAATTTGGTCCGTTCATTTTGACCGATCCAACGGGTGTTGTGCTTTGGTACTCCAGAAATCAGCGACGGAGTACCAGCTCGAAATCTCGGTCAAGCTGATGGAGTACCTCGATCCGAGGGCCAAAATGGGCATTTCAATTTCTTCTGCAGATTTTTTAGGCGTTAATTACTGGTAATGAATGTTTGCGTATCATTTCGTCCAGCAAAGCCTAGCGAAGCGGACATGGAGGAACCGAGCGGAGAGGGGGTGCAGGTTGCCGCCGGAGAGGCCGGAGTAAGCGCCCCGTCGTGGGTACGCGAGGTCAGGGCGCCGCGCCGGGGGACTCGGGAAACCTCCCATCAGACGGCCCGGCAACGCTAGGATGGAGGAGACAGCGTCACGCCACGCGAGGTCGACGGTCGCGCCGCCTGGAGACCGCGGGCTCCTTTGGGCGAGGTCTCAGGTTGGCGCCGGATTTGGAGGAGCCGGCATATAAGGGGACGGACGCCGACTGCGAGGCTGGAGTAAGGGCCGCCTCCCGCGACAGCGAGGAGGGTGACGGGGTGCGGTGCAGCTATGGCGGCCATCCCCACGGAGGAGCGGTGACGAACGGCGTATAGGCGGCAGGGAGCCCGCGGGAGGTCGGCGGACGGCGATCGTGGCGGGACACGGATAAATCAGGGGAGACTCACGCGTCGGGGGAAGGAGGAGCCGTCGACCGGGACGATTGAACTCCAATCAGCAACTCTATTGTGCACAAGACTACTGTTAATCAACTAGCAGGAATACGAAAAACTACATTAATCGTGCTGCCAAGGAACTCAGATCTGCTGCACCGTCCGGCTCTGTTCCGTCCGGCCGGATGACCGCCGACTGAGCGCACCGGCGAGAGCGCCATAGCTAGCAAATGGGTAACAGAGCACTTGCTGTACCCGAAGAGGATTGGTTTCAGGAGGAGGCGACATGAGTAAGCGGCGGCGGAGCACATCGAACATGAGTAAGCCACTTATTGAGAAGAGGTGGGGATTGGGACTAATTTTAGGTTTCGTAGCTCTGTTTGCACTTTTATACAGCTACTAGAAGAGTTAGCAGGCTGGGCGGTGGCTGGGTTGGGCCAAAAATTCAAATAGGGCCGAATTATTTGGCCGGCTAACACACCTACCGGGCCTGGACGAAATGGCCGGATTTCGCCGGAATTTCGTTTTTTCTGGCCGAAATTCAAAACCTTGGCCCGAGGGCGGTCGTTCGCTGCGGAACGGCGGCGTGAGGACAGCAGCGATCGTGGCGGGACACGGAGCAATCAGGGGAGACTCGATGGGAACACGCCGGCGCGGTCGACCCGGATGGCCGCAAGGTCGGTCTTTCCCGGCGGCCGGCGAGAAAGAATGCAGCGTCCAAGATGGATGGCAGCGGCGAGCAGGCCGGTGGCCGAGATCGATAGCGGACGTGAAAAATATCAATCCTTTGACCTGACTAACACCTCCCTGGATGGCAGTGAAAAAAGCCAACTATGCCCTTCATCACAGACCGTCCAATCGATGAGTACTCCGCTGCCCAGTTTGGAGTACCGGGGTATTGTAAAATTCGCCAATAACCAATGGTATGACTTGCTAAATTCCATTGGCAGTGGACTTACAGAAGATCACAGTGTTGAAGAGATGAAGAAGATTCTATTACTTAGCTATTATGATCTACCTTCTTACCTGAAACCTTGTTTATTATATCTAAGTATCTTCCCAGAAGATCACAAAATTATGAGAGACCAACTTGTATGGAAATGGATCTCTGAAGGTTTTGTCTATAGTGAAAAAAGAAAAACTAGCTTATATGAGCTTGGTGATAGCTACTTTAATGAGCTACTAAACAGATGTATGATTCAGCCGGTAAATCTTGATAAGGAAGATAAAGTAGTAGCTTGCCGTGTACACGACATGGTGCTCGATCTCATATGTGCATTGGCAAGTGAAGAGAACTTTGTCACTATTTTGGATGGTACCGACAGAAAAATGCCTAATCCACAAAGCAAGGTCCGGAGATTGTCGGTCCAAAATAGCAAGGAAGCTGTGGATACCAACACTATGGCACAAGTGAGATCTCTTACTATTTTCGAAGATAATATTGTTAACCGAGTGCTGATTATTTCAAGTTTTCAAGTCATGCGTGTGTTGCATTTGGAACAATGTGGTATCTACAATGTTGGGCATGTGCGGAATCTATTGCATCTGAGGTACCTGGGTTTAAATGATGAAAATGTTAAGAGATGCTTCCAACGGAAATAGGAAACCTACAGTTTCTAGAAACCCTAGACCTGAGAGGAAGTTCCATAAAAAAACTACCATCGAGTATTGTTCGGCTAAGACGTCTGAAGTGCCTGTACCTTCAGCGGTATGGTCATGTGAAGCTCCCACTTGGAATAGGTGGCTTGACTTGCCTAGAAGTGTTAGACGAACTAGAGGTGGCAGCCAATTTGAATCAACATCTCGTGAAAGAGTTGGGCCATCTGACCAATTTGAGGATCCTCGTGCAGCGTTGTTCAATACATTTTGATAGGAGCATGTATAGAACTTTGGTGGAATCTCTAAATAATTTGCACAAATTGGAAAGTTTACTTATTTTTAGATAACATAGAGATGCCGAGTTTATGCGGGAAGGCTGGGTGCCCCCTCCACAACTCCGCAAATTAAATTTTGCGACAAGTACCGACTGGTTCGTAACACTGCCTGCATGGGTTAATCCTTCCTCGCTTCATGTTCTATCATCCCTTCAAATATCATTGAATGAAGTCAGATCCAAGGAGATCCAGATCATTGGAATGCTGCCCGCTCTTCTTTATCTCAAATTGGTATGTCATCGACGACGAATGGATTTAGTGGTACTGGAAATGCTTGCTATTACCCCTGATTCCTTCCCATGCGTGAAAGAGTGCTGCTTCACGGGTATTCCTGTTCTGCCCTCTACCTTTCCACGAGGAGCTGCACCAAGGCTTAAAAAACTTTCGTTCCACTTCCCAGCTGGCTTGGTCTCCCGTAGGGACTGGGATCTGGCCAGAGAGCGTCTCGGTTCGCCCATGGGCATGGATTATCTCCCTTCCCTAGAGAGCGTCTCGGTTTGCCTTGTGGCAAGTGGAGCCACCGATGCAGAGGTGAGGAATGCCAAGGCTGCGCTGATGGCAGCATTGAACAACCATTCCAACAGCCCAAGTATTAAGATATATGATTACTGACGTTCATTAACGGGAAAAGGTACGTACAGTTACACTAGTCACGGATTTATGTCTCTTTGCTGTCAACATTTTAGTGCTCATTTCTGTCTCTTTCTTTCCATTCAGTTGCAGCGCGAGTACAGTTTTTCAAGATGATTCGTCAGGTCCTGCAATCAGTTACTACACTGACTGCATTTATTTGTAGGATAACCAAGAAATCCACCAAGTAATAGAACTATGTGTTCCTCTAAAGCCGAGAAGTGTGCCATTATTGTTTCAATAGGAAATTATTCAGCATCGGCTACTTATGCTGCAAAGATAGGTACGTAGGGATGCTTAGTTCTACAAAAGTACATATGCCATGTTGGGATTCCTCACAGGATCGATCACATCAAATTTAAACGAACACACACGCAAAAAAACCTTTTGCCAATGGCACGAATTGCCCCCTCTATTTTTCTGTTTATTTCTCTAAACTCGCGGTACTAGTCTTGGTTAGAAGGTGCAGCCTTCACGTAGATGTGTTTCTTTAGTTGGATGAACTTTGTAGTTTCTCTCTACCTTTGGTAACATTTGACTGGACCATTTGTGTGTATGGTCTTGGCTGCTTACACGATCCACATGGCGTCGCAGGTGGTATAGGATGAGCTAACAAGTTCTGTCGGCGTGGACTCGATCAATCCTGCATCCAACCAAGCTCTCCTACTGTGTGCTTATGTTTGGATTCTCTTCTCGCTTCCACCAATTCAAGAACCACGAATAAGTGTGATGTGCTACTGGCTGGTTTACCTTCATTAGTTCCATATCACAGTGTTTGTAAGAGCTTTCCGACTCGGTGTTTACTCTCAAGACTTGGTAGACTATGTAGGTTCCTGTTGTATTTTTCATTTTGGTTTGGTAGTGTCGTTTTGATGCACAACCTTTAGTTTGGGCTGAAAAACTTAAATTTGCTATTGCATCTTAAAGAACTGGAATTGCTGCTTGCTGCCTACTTACGATTTGTGTGTATGCACCTGAGAAGAGGCAGAATCCAAGGAGGAGACGGCGTTGATTCCTCGCGTCCCGGCTCCGATCCTGTGGCAGGATAAGCCGACGCGGTGCTCGGAGACGACGGTAAGCGCGACGGAGCGGCGGCGCGAGAGAGAGGGCGAGGGAGTGAGGTGGGCGCGGAATCGGTAGAGGGGAGCGATCCCTTTCTCATCGCATCGTAATCCTACATAGCCAAGCACGGCGGAGGCCGGAATCGACAACGGCGGCGCCACGGACTGGCCATGGCAGTTCGGCTACTCCTTTGTTTTTCTTAAACCTGCCAGCTGCTCATGGTCATGGAATACGACCTTCCACCGGGCTGATGGGCTGATATTGCGACGCACGTGAGAACGAGATAGACAAATAAAGCAAAACATGGGACTGGGATGGATTTGCGCAATCACTATATAGCGCTCGTAGCACTCCCTAATACAGCACGCCCGTGCTTTTTCGCGCAGGTCGATTCTAGGTGGGCCGGCCCATTAAGTGACGAAATAGCGTAAAATATTGGTGCGATGGAGGGATCGATCCTGGCGAAGCCACTGCGCCATGCGCGGCTTGTGTTTAATAAGCTTTTTTTACCTTTTTATAGTTTCTCTTTTTCTATTTTTTCTTTTTACCATTTCTGTTTTCTTTTTTTCCGTTTTATTTTTTTTCTTTTCTGTTTTCTGTTTTCTTTTTTCTTTTCCTTTCTATTCGGGATTTTTTCGAATTTTATTTTTGAACAAATTTCGAATGTGAACAAATTTCGAATTTGAACAACTTTCGAATGTGAACAAATTTCGAATTTGAACAATTTTTGAATTTGAACAAATTTACAATTTGAACAATTTTCGAATTTGAACAAATTTCGTATTTGAACAAATTTTGTATTTGAACATTTTTCAAGAAAAAGAAAAAAAAAGTAAATGGGCCGGCCCATTTACCGTAGTACACGGGCGATCCCTACTATGTAGTGCTATAAGCACTACATAGGGGAACCCTGGATTTGGGCCTACAGGAAGCTTTCCCTCGCATTTTCCCTTGCATTTTTCTATTTCTCATTTTCTCCCATAACCGCTACTCATTCAAACCATTTCAAAAATATTATGAGGATCAAATTAATTCCAAATCCTGGAAATTTTGAAGCTCATAATGTATCTGTATGCCTTCATAGATTATCACAACGTCATGAACGGATTTAAATTTGATAATAAAATTGCATGCCATTTGTTTGAGACTAGACATTTTTTATTTATTAGCGCATACGAGTGATAATCATTAAGAATATGTTTCCTCTCTTAGATATTTTTGATATTTTTCTTCTCCATAGGTTATCGTGGTAAGGTAGTGTGGCTCGTGATGAGCGTGACTAGCAGGCGATGCGTTGACGACCTGTGCAAACACGTCCATGTGTACCCTTGGAGGCAAGGACACTATTAGAGAAAAGTGTTTATAGGTGGACTGTCGAGACATCGTAGTAGTTTTCATAGACGGGGGTGCCACGAGACTACCGATAGAGAAGTGGCGGGACGTGATCGTATGATGAACAATGACACAGGATTTTACACAGGTTCGGTACGACGCAGTAATGCGGCGTTCCTACTCCTGCAATCTCACTATTCAGGACTAAATCCTGGGGTAAACAGAGTACAATGTGAGATTAGATTAGCTACTCGTCAAGGATCCACCTCTCGACGAGTTAGACTTTTGCTTCTTGTCTATTTTTCTTATCTCCCGTCCGGCTTTATATAATAGCCGGGTTAGGGCTTACAGAGAAGAAAAACATAGAAGACTACGGTATGTGCTAACTTGGAAAGTAAGGAATCCACCTTCTACTCCAAGCCGTATCACGTGTGTCGTGATCCGGGTTCTTCTAGAATCCGGCTTATATACATCAGTTTACTGGGCCGCCCAATGGACCGTAGCCCATTACCATTTAGTCCACCCTGGTAATCCGGCACTTTAGACCACCATCTGATATACCCCTAATTGGTATATATCCGACAGTAGCCCCCAAGAAGGATTAAGACCTTGATTCACCGTCTTTCGTCAATTGTGCATTCTTTCCGAGAAATACTGGTTTTCTGTCTTGATTCTTCTTTTCCTTTAAGCAAGGCTGTAACGCAAAACTCGGATTTTGGATAATCCGGCTTCTCTTCCACGAGCCTTCGTGGAGAAGGATCTTCCTACGTCAGCGCTTCAATCATGCTGACGTCAGGGACGTTTGGGTTTCGAGTGGGAAACCCTGAAATGTATCTCTGAAAGATTCTCGCGGGAAACGAGGAGATAGCAATAATCACTCGTCGTTTCATTTCCCGGAATTTACGGCGAGTGACACGCGTTGATCATCCAACGGTCAAAAGAGCCGTTAGCACGTATCGCGACGGATTTCTGGCTATAAATAGCCGTCTCCATCCCCTCCGGCAAACCTTCCGCTTCCCAGTTCTCGTCGCCTCAAGCACTTAGCGCTCTAGCATTGTGAGCAGAGAAAGTCCTAAACGCGCGCTCGCACCAGCGCTGTTCGCAACCTCGCCGGAGTGCACGGATTCTACCTCGCGCCGCCCAGGAATGGCATCTCCGAACGCTTCCCCGGCTCACTCCGTCGCGGAGGAGATAGACGACATCATCAACACCATGGATCCCATGGTGGATTCGCCTCTCCGTTCCAGCGGTGCCGAGCCGGAGAAAGCCACCAGCGGCTAGGCCAGCGAGGATCCGCCTCTCGCTGCCCCGAATCTGGCCGCGTCCTCCTCCGCGCCGTCTCCGCCGTTCGCGCCCGAGACAGCGGAGGAGAAACTAATTCTTGTCGGAGAAGAGCTCGCGGCCGCGTCTGCCGCTGCGTGCGCCACCACCGGGGCGGAAGACGAAGGGAAACATGCCGACAACTGGAGCCAGAGCAGCATTCCTCCCTCCCTTCTTCCGACAATGGAGAAGGAGGGGTTACTAGTGAAGGGCAAATGGCGGAACCCAGAAGACGAGTCTAAGCCGTTGCCCAAAGACGGGGAATGGGTTCTCCTTACTTCCCATATCGCCTGAGGTATGGGTTTTCCGCCGTCCGCCTTTTTCCTTCAGATTTTGGACCACTACCACATTCAACCCCATAATCTGCCTCCCAACTCCATCCTCTACTTAGCCGGATTTCAAGTTCTTTTCGAAGGGTATCTAGGTTTAGCTCCTAGGTTAGACTTCTGGCAATATTGCTTCGGGGTTAAGCGAAACCCTACAGAGGGCGTTCTTCCAACCTGCGGGACTATTTCTTTCACTCTGTGGAGATTTAGGGAAGACTGGTACCCAAAAATAAAAACATCAGGATCCGTCAAGTTTTGGACGGGTTCTTTCTTTTATCACCAAGACATCCCCTTTCCTGAAAAATAAAACGGGGTTCCTCCATTCGTCAATTCCGCTGCTATCCCTCAAGACTGTTGGGCCGTCGAAGCGGTACAAACATGGCCGGATGATTTGCTAAAGATCAAACGGCGCATCGCCAAACTTACTTCCTCACAAACATGGCCGGATGGTTCGGACGTCGTATCCAACCTCTTGCTCTTCGTTCCCGGCTTCTTTGTGAATATGAAGGTTCGGAAGACGAAATGAGAGGGACGGATAAGGCCTTTTCAAAGAGGGATTTCAAGAAGCGGGTCAACCAATTGGTTGCTACTCGCGATCAGTACGAGGAAAGCTTGGGAATGTACCACGAGGAAAAGCCGGTTCCCAAGGTATTATCTTTCTCTGGTGGGCATTTTCTCGGATTTTTCTTTCCCGGATTTCCCTAACTTAATCGGATCTTTTGCCATTTCCATAGTTTGATGCTCTTACGGAAAAAAACCTTGAATCCGACGCCGAACTCGACGAATTGCATGCCAATTTTTATGGCGGCCGGAAGCGCAAGAGACAAGTAATTACGGAGGAAGTAATAAACCTCGACGGAATTCCTATCGCCACATCCAGGTATTCTTCTGGGATTTCATACTTTTGCCTAATTTTTATTTTGCAAGTTGTCTTGATTCCTCGAGGTATTTACTTCTCGGATTTTTCCTTTATCCTTTCCCCCTTTTAGCCTTGATCCAGCTTCTTTGAAATCAAAGAAACTGAAGAAGCACAAAGCCACTGTTGGCAAGGGAGCGCCATCTCTAGCTGCAGCTCCTCCTACTCTAGTTACTCTTGGTAGGAAGGATAAGTCCGCAAAACCGGAGGAACAACCCTTGCCAACCAGCCAGCCTATTGCATCCAATGAGGATGCGAGGGAAAGGGCGAAATCGGAGATGGGCGGCCCTTCTCAGACACCTAAGGAGGAGGCCGTTCCTACATTTGACAAGGACTTCAAGGTAAAGGAGGAACCTTTCGATGATCTCGGATATATTCGTCCGGCAGCTAAGAAGTTCTTCGCTCCCGCTCCTCTGATCTGTCCTTGGCCACAAGGCAGACTAATTGTCTGAAATAACTTCATGTTTTCACCTCGCCAGGTCATTCAAGATGGCCTGCACCATGTTGGAATTCTTTTTGCTAAATACGCGAAAGAATTCAACGATAACTTGTCAGGTTTGCAACGGATGAGGCAGGTAATATCTCTAGCCCCAAGCAATAAGTCAAATGCATGCTTTTAACTTAATGCTTTCATCCTTATTATGCTTGCTGCTAACTTAAGATTTTTGTTTCATTTCCGTGTTTCAGCAAACCGCTGAAAGTATAAACCTGGAAGTTTTTGGCAAACTTACCGTCAAGAATAAGGAGGTTAGAAACCTTCTTTCTGTTCTTGACGTTAAGGAAGCGGAGCTGGCATCATCTCAGCATCAGCTGGAGGAAACGACGGGTATTTGATTTCTCCGTGGTTTCATTCTTATGCCCTTTTTCTAAGTAATTTTTCGAGTTTTTCTAACTCGGTATTTTTACTTGCTTTTCAGCTGCTTTGGCGAAAGCCAAGCAAATTGCTGAAGATGCCGGCAATGCCGAGAACCTTCGCCGGGAGAATCTGGACCTTCATAAGGAACTTATGAGGGTTCAGAAAGAACTGGAGTCCAGCCAGCTGGCTGTTGGCATTGCTCAATCCAATGCCTCCAACCAAACTGAGAAGGACAAAGCAACTATCCGAGATCTGGAGAATGCTTTCACCCTTCGCCTGGAGGAGGGCTCTGAGATGGATAAGATCCTTGGTAAGTATTCTGTTATTACCGGATTTTCGATGTTTTATAATTCTTCTCTGCTTTTTCCATAACCCTTTGGTTATTTATCTCAAAAACAGGAGACGATCCAGTTCTTACTCGGATTGAAAAGATCCGAGCTTTCGGGAAGGTCTTCACTGCGCTCAAGACTGCGGGGATGTTGCTCATCAACAAGTTCCTTCCCGCAAGGACTGGGGAGTTCTCAGAAGTTGAGAAACTTCTGGGAGCTATCGTGGAGGTGGCGGAGTCCAAGGAATCCACCTTGCGCTCCGCGGCACAGGGTGGTGCACGCATGGCTCTAGGGCTCATGTGTATGCATTACCCCTCTGCCAAATCTTGGCGCGTGGCGTCCGGCATCCCGCAAGGATATACGGAAGCCCAGCGGACCAATATCTTTGACGAGATTAAGGGTCACGCAACCAAGATCGCTTCCATGGTCAATGTTTCCATCTTCTATCCGGAGGAGGCGATCCCAGAAACTCCCGAAGAATCCTCCAGCGAAGATGACTCGGATGCTTGAAGGGAAACTCCGGGTCCCTGGTAGATAGGAAATAGGAGCATTACCGAACTTATGTTGTAAACATTATTGTAATGCTTCTATTCTTTTGAATGAACAAGTACTTCGCCTTTTGCAGCAATGTTATCTAACTATTTTGCAAGTTTTTCGGGTTATTATTCCTTTATCTTCTAAATTATCTGGTTTGTATGCTTTAACTGTACTTAGTGCTTGAAATGGCTCAATAGCACTTTAATCTTCTTGCCGAGTGACTGGTTATGACTGATCAGTCTAAACTCGGAAACATGGATCACGCTAAAGGCATTTTTGCTTACTAGCTCCAGTGACCCAGCACAACAAACAATCAGATAATATTTAGAGAATAGTTAAGGAATTTTTTGTATGAAACACAGACACGCAGGCACAATCTGGATTTCCTTAACCCTTTTTTATGCTGAAAATCATTCAGATTTTTTAACACCGAGCACACAGGCACAATTCGGGTTAACATTGAGTATTTAGAAAGATCATTGGGAAATAGATAAGGCGGAAATATGCTTTATACTACAATAAACATGTAAAAACATATAAGTATTGATTCCGACAACTTTATTTCATGATCTCAAAGATGTTTACATAGAAATTGAACTAAGTATAGAAGGGACGTAACTGCTGGATACTCCAGGGCCTCTTTGTCTCTCCTAGTTCATCATCTATCATTCTCTTTCTTTTGTGATTCGGCTTCTCGGGATGATCTTCCGTATCTCGAATGTGTACAAGATAGTATGATCCATTTTTCATAGCTTTGTTGATGACGAATGGTCCTTCCCATACTGGGGCCAATTTGTGCTTTCTTTGCTGTACCAATCTTAGCACTAGGTCACCTTCTTTAAAAGAACGATGCCTGATTTTCCGACTATGATAACGTTGTAAACCTTGCTGATAAATGGCAGATCTTTGAAGCAGAAGCTCTCGTTCTTCTTCTAAGGGATCGAAGGCATCATATCGTGCGCTTTCGGCATATGAGTCATCGAAATCCTGCACTCTTGGGCTGTCATGGATTATGTCCGTTGGAAGAATTGCTTCCGCACCATAAACTAGGAAAAACAGGGTTTTCCCTGTTGACCTATTTGGCGTCGTTCGAATGCTCTAAAGCACATATGGTAATTCTTCCACCCATGCTCCAGCTGCTCTATGAAGAGGAGATTCGAGTCTTGGGCGTATTCCTTACAGGATTGAGCTATTCATTCTTTCAACCTGTCCATTGGATTGCGGGTGTGCCACAGATGCGAGATCTAGGCGAATTCCCGTTTGTCGGCAATATTTTTCCAACTCTCCAATAGAAAAATTTGTTCCGTTGTCAGTTATTATGCTGTGTGGACCCGCTGGAGAAATACCGGACTTATACGGATACACGCGGTAACGGTGTCGAAAGGGGGTAGCAATGTGGAACCAGTTGCTTGGTTGTGTTAAGATCACTACTGGAATTCCATATTTCGCCGAGTATCATAAATACACGGCGAAGGAGAGAAAATACTCGGCAATATCTTTGCCGAGTATTAGACTCGGCGTAAAGGACTCGGCGTACATTAGCTCGGCAAAAGCGAGTACGCCGAGTGTCAAAGCACGGGCTGCTCGGCGACATCTTCGCCGAGTCTTTTACAACCACACTCGGCGAAAAAAAGTTCTGACAGCCCCACGTCCAAGTCCATAACGGAACGGACCATTCACCTTTGCCGAGTGTTCGTATACAAGACACTCGGCGAAATAATTTCACCGTGGGAACCAGCAAGCCGCCACGTGTGCCACTTTGCCGAGTGTTACACTCGGCGTAGTGATGACCAGAGGAGGCACCACGGAGCGCCACGTGTGCCCGCGTTGCCGAGTGTTACACTCGGCGTAGTGATGACGTGAGGAGCCACCAGGGAGCGCCACGTGTGCCCGCGTTGCCGAGTGTTACACTCGGCGTAGTGATGACGTGAGGAGCCACCACGGAGCGCCACGTGTGCCCGCTTTGCCGAGTGTCACACTCGGCGTAGCGATGACCAGAGGAGCTACCACGGAGCGCCACGTGTTCCTCTAGTTGCCGAGTGCCTTCTTGGCACCGCTCGGCAACAAAGTGTGCCGAGTGCCAACGACGACTCGGCGGCTCCTATGTTTGCCGAGTGCCTGGACTCGGCGTATAGGCATCCAGAGGAGCTACCCTGGCCAGCCACGTGTCCCATGTTCGCCGAGTGTTACACTCGGCAACGATCCTCTCCAGGCGCACAGGTTGGCCCCTGGCAACCGTGTTTGCCGAGTGTTTCTGGGCCACTCGGCAAACACCGTTGCCAGGGGCCAACCTGTGCGCCTGGAGGGCACCATTGCCGAGTGTAACACTCGGCGTATGTGCCATTTGGTCCTACGCCGAGTGCAACACTCGGCATACTTACCATTTGGTTCTGTTTTACTGCTGCATTTTGCTCAAATCCCTGCAAATGAAACCAATTTTGACCAATTTTGATACAGAGACAATTTTGGCTCACTAGAGCACTCACATCACATACATAGCACATAATATTCATCCAAATTGATTGCGCATAATATTCATCCAAATGAAACTCACATATCATCGCAAAATATTCATCCATACATAACAACCATCACACAAAATATTCAGACTACAAAATATGTTCATCCATACATAACAACACTCCGGCAAAATATGTTCATCCATACAAAGCTTCATTGTTTACTTAATGCAAACCTACAAGTGAACAAGCAAAATGACTAGGTTTGAAAAATGTAAGTGAGCATGAGAAGCAAAACAAATGAAGAAGCATGAGAAGCAAAAGAAATAAGAAAAATGGTATACTAACCTAGCATCAGTGCGGCGTCCTGGAGGTCGACGTCTCGGCATCTCCGGTGCCCGCTCCTTGCGACATGTGGGATCCCTGCGATGCATTCCCCCCCTATGAAGAACCGCATTAGTCGAGAGAAGGTAAATAGTGTTTCATTGAGCAAGTTCAGGCCAACTTACAATGTTGAAGTTGAGTGGAGGGAGCTCAGGTAGAGGAGGAGCAGACGGACCCGTTGGGATAGCTCGCATCCTCTGCAATGACCAAGTGATCGATCCGTGAGTTAACATGCGTAAATCGATGAATAGAATGGAATGGAAATGTGCCTTATGTGTGAAAACCGGTACCTCGAGCATCGCCGCCATGAATGCCTGCTGGGAAGACAAATGGTTCTCCATCATCTGCACCTTCTCTTTTGACTCCGCCGCCTCTCTTTTGCTTTGTTCAAGTTCAGCCTACGGTATGTGAAAATGTCATTAAATATGCAATGCAAGCATGTATAGAAAGCGAAGATAAGACTGACCAAGGAAATTGTTTGTGTTCATACCTGAAGTGTGGCGACGGCAGTCACTCCTGGTCGTGGGCGGCGCTCAATAGACGGCGATGAGCTCGTCTGGCTGGCACGGATCTGCGAGAGCGGTGGAGTACCTGATGTGTCGAATGCGCCATCAGCAAAGGCAAACCGGCCGTTCTTCCGACCCTCTCCCGCCAACAGAGCGACCCTAGGGTCATAGGGGGTCGTCAGTGGGTCGGCGTCGGGGCCGTGCACCTCCTTCAACTTCTCGGTGTACTTGTCCCACTTCTCGCCGGTTTGAGTGTTTATCCATTGCTTCTCAACCGGTACATCCGGCTTCAGGACCTTGGGCCTCCGGGTCTCACAGAATGCCACCATGCGAGTGATGACCCTGCCCTTCTTTGCTTTCTACAATTCAAAGAAAAATGATCAGCACAAACTCTCATCTTAAGAATAAAGCGGCGTATGGAATTATTAGCAAAACAATTCCTTACCTCTCTCTGGACGCGGCCGGTGAGGGTGAGGCCGCCTTGACGGTGTCCTTCACCAAGCAGAAGGCGTCGCTCCCGGCACTCGGCGTGCTGGTTCTTGTACGCGTCGCTCGTCCACTTCTTGACGATCTTCTTGAAGCAAGGCTTCTTGTTGGCCAGCCACTGAGGAACCACCTGTTAACAAAAACAATCCATATGAGTAGTTCTTTGCCGCAGCAATGTATGGATTAAAATGAAAATGATGCCATTACCGCTAAGTATTGCACCGCTGACAGGTGTATCTGTCGTGCATCCGTCTTCGTCAGCTTGGTGTTCAGGTGCTTCGCGTAGAACTTCACCACGCAAAGCACACGTGCCTCGTATAGCATGTCGCGGATGAGCTTCTTGGCCATTCTAATGAGCACCACCCTGGCCTTGTCCTCCATACCCGGGGCGCAGGTGAAGTAGTCCTACAACCATTGAGCATACGATAAAGACATTACAAGGATATTTAAAGAGATATACACATGTCAGCGGTGAAGACAAATACATACCCAGAAATCGGCGACCACTCGGAGGCCCAAGTGGCCATACACCCGTCCATGCTTGTCCTCCACGTCCGGGACCCTCTCATAGTCCTTCCAGGACCAAGCTGGCTCCAGATTGCCGTTCTCCAACGTGACCAAGCCAGGGTAATACTTCCTACAAAGAAGCCCCAAGATGCCGCTCATGGTCCGTGGTGGTGGAACGTCCCCAAGCCACTCCAACGACCTGCACAAACAAGTAGAAGAGTCGGTGAGATTTCGATGACATAAATGAGGCATAAACAAAGTAAATTGTAATTACAACAATGTCCACTTACTTATCTCCGTCGACGGTGACAACTATGTCCTTGAAGGGGTATGGAGGCTTAGGGAGCCTAGATGTCCCTCGGAGCCAAACTTTTTGGCCGGGGGGTGCCACTTTCCCTAAGTCAGGGAGAGGGTGGGCAAACAAGTCCTCGGGCTCGTCCTCCGGATCCGACACCTCGACATCCTCCTCACCACCATCCTCTGACTCCGGTGAAGAGTATCGGTAGTCGTCCTCGGAGTCCTCCTCCTGCTGCTGCTGCTGCTGCTCCACGTCCTCCTCCTCCTCCTGCTGCTGTTGCTGCTCCTCCTCCTCCTGCTGCTGCTGCTGCTCCTCCTCCTCGGAAGAAGAAGAAACGTGGGGCAAGGGACTACGTGAGCGAGTCACGGACCGCGTACCACCTCCCTTCCCTCTGGAACGTGCTCTGGAAGACGAGGGCGCGTCCACATGCTTCTTGCGCCGGATTCTCCCTATCTCCACTCGGCTGCCATCCTCTCTTCTAGCGTACAGAGCTTCCACTTGCGCAACTTTGCTCGGGGTCCGCTTCACCCCTTTTGGCTTGGCTTTCGGGGCCATGCTGCACTAACCTGTCATGAAAATGAGGGGTCCCGATTAGTACAAAGTGATAAAAAAATGGCAAGTAATAGTCGAAATGCAATTAATGTTGTAAATAAAAATACTAATGATACCAAGCATAAGAAAACTAGAATAAAAAAATGCTAATGATAGTTGAAAGGCAATTAATAGTTGAGAGGCAACTAATATTTACAAGGCAATTAATAGTTGAAAGACAAGTAATAGTTGTAAATAAAATACTAATGATATATACCAAGCATAAGAAGACTAGAATAAAAAAATGGTAATGATAGTTGAAAGGCAATTAATAGTTGAAATCAAACTAATACATAACAAGAGCGAAATTAAAAAAAATATTACAACCTTGTGATTAGTCTAGAAGTGCCACACAAAATAGTTGAGACATAATGCTAATTATACATTCACGGTTACATAATTGAAACACAAATGGTTCATAACCCATTAATGCTTAAAATCCTGCTTAAAATCCTGACATTTGTCATGTGCACGATTTTCTGCTGAAAATCTCCTCCCATGAGCTTGAACAACCTGATCTTGTTCACGGCCATGTGCTCCCAGAAGTAGTGCTCTTGCCACTCCCTGCACCGATATTTTGGTGATCAAAATAACAGCGCAGGGAGTGGCAAGAGCACTACTACTGGGAGCACATGGATGTGAACAAGATCAGATTCTTCAAGCTCATATGGGAGGAGATTTTGAGCACAAAATCGTAAGTGCTTGGAGACTCTAAGCACCATGACAAATGTCAGGATTTTAAGCGCAAGTAATGTAATTATACATTCACGGTTACATAATTGGAACACAAATGGTTCATAACCCATTAATGCTTAAAATCCTGCTTAAAATCCTGACATTTGTCATGTGCACGATTTTCTGCTGAAAATCTCCAACCATGAGCTTGAACAACCTGATCTTGTTCACGGCCATGTGCTCCCAGAAGTAGTGCTCTTGCCACTCCCTGCACCGATATTTTGGTGACCAAAATAACAGCGCAGGGAGTGGCAAGAGCACTACTACTGGGAGCACATGGATGTGAACAAGATCAGATTCTTCAAGCTCATATGGGAGGAGATTTTGAGCACAAAATCGTAAGTGCTTGGAGACTCTAAGCACCATGACAAATGTCAGGATTTTAAGCGCAAGTAATGTAATTGTACATTCACGATTACATAATTGGAACACAAATGGTTCAGAACCCATTGTCTAAATCCTTGGGATCATAGCTTGGACCGGGATCATCGTCATCATTGATATCACGAGTATACCACCACTCTTCCATGTAGTTCGGTGGTGGACCTCTCGGCTCCTCGACATCAGGCAAGTGGAGACGCTCAAGTAGTTCCACGTCCTTAGAGTTAAGAATGGATGGATCGTCGCCTTGCCCATTATCGACTCCCATGCCGACATCATCATCGTCGTCTTCTTCCATTTCATCAATTGTGGACAAGTCGATGATGAACTCGCCGGTGAGCCCATCGTCTTGATAGAACTCTCCCTCATATGTGTTGGGGTTTATGCGCTGGTGGTAATCGTCATCGTTTGGAGGAGGTGGTCTATTACGCGGTGGAACTGTGATCACGACATCCCACCCTTGAAGGCGTTTCATAGTTTTGCATGGGTAGGGGAGATAGAAGACTTGGGTGGCATGTTGTGCAATGATGTAGACATCATCTGACCCATAGACAGATGCCCGATCAATTTCGACCAAACCAATGGCAGGATTCCGTCTCACTCGGCTCGGATCAAACCAATGGCATTTGAATACAACCGGATTCTTCGTGCCAAAATGGAAGTCCAGCTCATACATTCCCTCGACCATACCGAAGTAATCACCACCGGCGTGGGTAAATACCCCGAAATTGTTTGTCTTCCGGTTGGGGCCGTTTCTCATCGTAAGAACGGGTATGGAAGCGATACCCATTCACATCGTAAGACTTAAATGACTTCACGGAGTAGGTGAAGCCCCGGGCAAGTTGCCTCAACTCATGACTCATTTCCTTGTCGGTTAAAGCCTACATGTTCAATACGAGAAGTTCGGTCAATAAGTTCAAGCTAAGATCGCCGTAATATGTGGCTTGCGCTAGAAACCATGTAAGAAAGGAGATTACTTTTGCGGCGAACCAACTAATAAAACCACCGCCTCCTTTGCCACCCTTCTTAAAAAGGTCCGACTTCTCGGCGTAGGTAGGTTCTCGCGGATGATGTTTCCAGGTTTCTTGCTCAAATAACCTAAGTGTGGGATCAACAAGAAGGGGAGTTAGACACAATTTGAGGGAATGAAAGATTGTGAAAATTAGGTGTTGAGCACTTACTCAATGTAGGGTTTTACTTCCACCGTGTTCTTCAAGACACACGAGAAAATAGCCGTCCATTGTTCATGTGAGTCTATTTGCTCTTGCTTCGCGCCACTTGATCTGCCGCCGAGCCCTACGAGTATGCTAAGCTCTGGTGCATCGGCGGGGTCGGAGTCATTATTGTACCGAGAAACCGGATTATGACGAGTGGGAAGACTGTCATGATAGTATTTTGTCGTGAAGTTTGCCACCTCCTCGTTGAGGGTTGCCTCACATATGGATGCTTCTATGCGACATTTGTTGGTGCTTTTCTCTCGAAGTTTCTTTTGCTCTCTCTCGGTTGAAAACATCCAGCGGTACTGCACAGGGCCCCCCAATCGTGCCTCTTCCGCGAGATGCAAGAGCAAGTGTTGCATCGGATTAAAGAAACCGGGAGGAAAGATCGCCTCTAGTTCCACGATTAGCTCGGCGGCCTGTTCCTCCAACTTTGCAACCACATCTCTATCTAATTCCTTGGCACAAAGCTGACGAAAGAAAAAAGCTCAACTTGGCTAGCACTAGCCAGATTTCCTCGGAAACATAGCCTCGAATCATGACGGGCAAAATCCGCTTAATCCATACGTGGTAGTCATGACTCTTGAGCCCCGTTATCCGCAGCCCAGCGAGATTCACTCCCCTCATTATATTAGCTGCGTACCCGTCAGGGAAGAAGAGGCAGTCCAAGATCCACTGGAGAATTTATTTCCTTTGGGCCCTCGTCAGGCAGAAAGGGGCCGGCGGCTTCGTCCAGGTCTTTTTGCTTTTTGTGGGTTCCTTCAAGTTTAGATGTTCCCTGTCACAAAGCTCGGCTTGATCAACTCTTGCCTTGACGTTATCTTTCGTCTTCTCAAGATCAAAAAGTGTTGACCAAAGGGCCCCAGCGATATTTTTTTCAGTGTGCATGACATCAATGTTATGTGGAAGAAGAAGATCCTGCATGTAAGGGAGCTTCCACATGCATGAGATGTGAGTCCACTGGTGCCACTCTCCATACCCCAGAAAGCCGGTCCCCTCGGCATTGAGCTGTAGACTATCTAGCTGAGCCTTGACGTCTACACCGGTCATCAAAGTTGGTCGTGGCGCATCGACAGCTACATCTTTCATCCACTTCTTTGTGTTTCTCCTGTATTTGTGACCAGGACGAAGGAACTGTCGATGTTGGTCAAAGCATGAGTATTTGCCACCCTTTTTCAGCCAAAGAAAAGTCACAGCTTGGTAGCACACCGGACAAGGCCATTTCCCATGAGTACACCAGCCGCAGAATATCGCGCGAGCCGGAAGGTCATGCAGTGAAGTGAAGTACCAAACATACATATCGAAGTGCTTCTTTTCTATGGCATCGTATGTCCGTACCCCGGTGTTCCAGGCAATGAGCAGATCATCTACCAGCGGCTCCATGAACACCGACATGTTCTTCCCCGGATACTCAGGCCCTGGAATTATAAGCGACAGGAACATGTTCTGCCGTTGCATGCACACGCCGGGGGGGAGATTCATCGGGATAACAAACATCGGCCAGCAGCTGTATGAGGCGGATGTCATACCATATGGGTTGAAACCATCGGTTGATAACGCAACTGCTACACTCCTAGGGTCACCCGCTTTCTTCTTATGTTTGCCAACAAAGTCCTTCCATGCTTCACCATCAGACGGATGTATCATCTTCTCAGGACGGTACCTCCTCCCATCTGACGGCCATCTCATCTGTTTTGCAGATTCCTCGGTCATAAAAAGCCTTTGGATCCGTGGTATGAATGGAAGATACCGAAGGATCTTTTTGGCGACTGTGAGCTGCGTCTTCTGACCATTACCATCGTCCACCTCCAGATACCTAGAGGCCCCGCATTTGACACAGTACTTTGTATGCTCGTGCTCTTTCCTGAACAACATGCAGCTCTTTGGACAACAATCTATCTTCGTATACGGCATCTTTAGGGAACCGAGGATTTTTTTCGACTCGTACATGTTTTTAGGAAGAAGGTGTACCGGCGGCAGGAGGGTGGCAATAACAGTCAGAAATGCATCAAAGGCGGCTATGCTTACATTGTGCTGGCTTTTTACCGCCATTAGCCGGCCGATGGCATCAAGTTGAGAAACTTGTGTATGCTCGTGCAGGGGTTTCTGTGTCTCAAACAACGTGTCATAGAACTCTTTAGTGCTATCATCGGCATCGTCAGGGGCATCTCCCTCGCCGGTTTGATTTTCAGGTGATTGTGCATTAGTGAAATCCTCTAACATCCTATCAAAACCGGTATCAAAAACGGTCGCCGCATGCTGAGTGAGTGGTGCCACCTTCTTTGTCTTCTTCTTCCGGCGTACACGCTCAGCAGACTCGCCATGGTACACCCAACGGTAATAGTTTGGCATAAAACCATACTTCCCAAGGTGATCAGAAATGATTGTCCTCGGTTTCTCTGTCATGTTACGGCAACGACTACACGGGCACCAAACATCAGACGAATCATCAACTCTAGCAAATGCAAATTCCAAGAACTCGTCTGTCTTTGTAACCCATTCCATTGTCATCTCGGCAGCACTCGGTCGGCCACTGTACATCCACTCCCGGTCCTCCATATCCACACTGATGAATGCTCAGCCAGATCAACATATGTTTCAAATTTTAACAAGTTGTTTCAATTATTTAGAACATTACAAGTTTTACGCGTTGAATGCAGTCCTACATGTCTACTAGGTAAAGATAGGTCCTAATCCCACCCGAGGATGTGTAGCTTGTGTTTGTTTTCCATGTCTACTCCTATCCAAGACAGATTTCGGCAGCACATCCCCGCTGTTCTCCTAATACACGTCTCGACCACGGGGGTCGAGAGAATGTGTACTCGGAGAACAACAGAGAGGCGCCACCGAAATCTGTCTCGGATAGGAGTAGAACATGGAAAACAAACACAGCTACACATCCACGAGCTGTCCAAAAACGTGGACAATTCGAAACAGTCGCGGTTATAAAAATATAGATCTTTGTATATAAATATATACAAAGAGTTCTATTTTTATAACTACAACTCTTCCGAACGGGAGACGCCTAGGGTAACGCGACTAGTTTGGTGATCTACAAAAAACAATATAGGGAGGAAAGGAGTGGGGGGAGGTTTTTACCCTCAAAGCGTGGCCGACTGTCGATGAAGATGATCGTAGACGCTCCTGGCCTCAACCTCAGCAAACCCCCAACGTAGTTCCCACCAGGCACTATGTTCACACACGCAGCAAGCTTCTCACTGATTATGCTTTCTGATAGCTTCTTGCCTGCAGCAAGAGAAAATAAACAATAAGATAACTGAAAAATAAAAGGATCTATTAATCTATTATATGTGATACTTGAAGCAATGATTACTGCTGGAATCAAATTTTACATTAGTTAGCTCAGGTATATGGCCTTAGAATAACAACTTAATTTGTATAGAGAATGCTCGTGTTAGTATTTGACACTAACTCAGTTCTATTAACATGAATACACTAACTCAGTTCGTTCAAATACCCCCAACGTCTGACACCAGTAGCTTCAGTTTAATATTTGATCACACATTCAAAACAAGTGTTGCTTCACAACAAATAATAACACCACTGTTTAATATTACGATTTACTGGCACAACATGCACACATATTACTATAATACTATCACAGTTCAGTTTCTGATATTCTTGATGATTTTCACCCCTATAACTAGAAAAAAAATCTTTCCTAAGTACTTAGATGTTTGTAATCTGGCAAGAATGGTTTCATTAGAGTTGAATTTAGTAGTTTCAAAATTTCTTGGAAGTATTTGCTCCATTAAATTTTCTTCATGCGGGATCAACATAAGCATTGTGGCTTGCTATCTACTAAAAATAGCATTGTATCAAAATTGGATTCCGTTTTCTTTCTGCATCAACAAATGCAGCTCATTGGCTTAGTTTGTAAACTAGGAGCTCACAGGCTTTGGGAGAGAAAATCTTCATTATTTCACGCTCGTTTGATACAACTCTTCTTATCAGATTGATAGGAAAGTAACTTTGGTAAATACTCCTACAAACCTCAGCACTAAAAGTCATTTTAAGCAAAGCAATCATGTATGAATGCCATGGCACCACTTGCAACCACCAGATTAAGATTCCGCTCGTAATGGCACACCTCTGCGCAATTACTACTGTGTAAGCATCACGGTTTTCAAAAATATGATTCTCTACATACTCAAGATAGGAAACTAGCAACCAGAAGCAAGAGATGACCCATGCATGCAAAAATAGCATGCTTTATGAGCAACACCACCAGATTTGAACATACATGCAAAGTTAGGTATGTATGGATAGCAATTGATCAACAAGACAAGGATAACCAAATTATTCCCAAATTGAAGAGTGTGTAGATCAGCAGAGTCCAAACTCATACAAACACACAACTAAGTACTAAATAACTAGATAGATCATCATCGGCTCGATTACCAGAGCACGTAATATCCATGGCTTGCGCCATGATTGCACATAAAACACAGAGGAGAGAAAGGAAAAATCAGAAGCTCACCTAAACCATGGAGACGAAGAAGCAGCCACCGCTACCACAGGCGAAGATTCATCCCATAGTCCATCTGCATACCGATCATACAGTAATGTCAGTTAAAAATAGACAATTAAATGGTAAACCAAAGAGAACAACACCAATGGGTTGTATGCATTGCATATTTGGTGCAGTTTTAATAAAAAGAACAATCAAAAGAATTATTGATCGATTTTATCACAGCAAGCAAGACATGTAAGAGAGTGATTTGCCGTTATTTCATGCCAGGATCAGCGCACAACCCTCAATTAAAGCCAAATGAAACAACAAAAATTCCTGGTTCAAATAACACTTGGAGCTTCATGATGCAAGTTTCACACATCATAAATGGACGATTTTACGGTACCTTGATACTCCAAAACCATGCGGTGGAGTACCAGGTCGATCTGACCGTCCGCGATGAAAGGTAATTGTGTCATTTCAACATGACAGTAAAAATGCATATTGGAATTTTTGCCCAGCATCCAGATCTAACGCATCCAGGAGCAGTCGATTGGGATTGAATTTCACTAGAAGCAGTCGAAATGCTTCGCAATTTCATCTTGACAGCAGATTGGTGCTAGAGTAGCTGTTACTGATCAGATCAGCCGGAAAATAATCTGACAAAAGAACACGAGCATGCATTGACGGGGTTTTCACTAGTTTCTGCAACGCCAATATTCAATTCCAATCCAAGATGATGCAGTCCTCATGAGTTTGATTCTAGCAGAGTGCGTATAGATCAGAACCTCAGTTGCTCTAAGCATTTCGATGGAGAAAATTTTGACCAAAAGAATTGAGACACGAAAAAAGACGAAAACAGATATTATCTTTCTGTCCCTCGCATGGAGGTACTCCGTCAGTTTCCGTTAGTTTCAGAGCTAGTACTCCGTGGGGCTAAATGTGGAGTACCAGATCACGTGGACCATTCGATTAAGTAAAATGGACGGATTCTATTCATTTCAGGGTACTATAAAAGTCCTCTCATAAATAGGCTACTTCCTTGTACAACCAAACACAAAAACATTCTATATGACCCATAACAATTACGCCCTCCAATCCAAAAGAAGTGTGCAGTTTTGAACTAATCCCAGTTCAAAAATGGGGCACTTATTTTTGTTGGGAGATAGCAACTAACTAACAGTGAATATTATATGGTTAGCATCTGACTCAGCCTGTCTATATGTAAACTGTCTATATGTATTGGAAATTAATCAGAAACTTGCCTGCATGACTCACTTGCAACAAAAAACTACTTCCTACAAAATGGATCAAACAAACCAGAGCCAGCTCATGCACACTTATATCAAGCAAGGATCAAAATCAATCATATGGTGCTAAAAATACTTGCCCGAGACAACTTGGAACAAGGAATATCATAACTAAAACTTGATGTAGACTGACCGTAGCCAGTTGAAACTCACCAACAACTTGCCTCCACAACTCACTTGCAAACAAACCTACTTCTTACGAAAAGGATCAAGCCGACTAGCCCCATCTCATGCACACACAAAACAAGCAAGTACCAACAAAAACATGTGGAATCAGTCGAAACACCAATAAAAACTTGCCCGAGAAAAAATTCAGGGGACATTCAGTTATCAAGCTAGAATCAACCATGCCCTCGGAACTCATCAACCTATAGCCACCCTTAATCTAACTAATCATATAGAAAATGCTACATCGCACTTAAAGCAGAGGGGATTTCGATTTGGGGATCAGGAAGAAAGGTGCAGGTGCATACTTGGAGTAAAACCTGCCGAATCTGACACCGGCAAGCCCGTCCGAGCTACTTCTCTGCGCTAGAGGATGATGCCCCGGCTTGCCAGGGAGAGGAAACCCTTAAGCTACAACAAGGTAGCACTATTAGCAACACAATTCACCATCTGCGGCAACCAAGGACACGACCATGAGAGCAACCAATTCAAGCGCAGCCAAAGGAATACCTTGAGAGACGGCGGCCGACGGTGACAAGGTCGAGATCTTGCTGAGGGGAGGACGGGGAAGAGCTCGGGGAAGGGGCGACGCCCTGGCCTGGGGAAGGGGATGAGCTCGGGGAAGGCTTGGAGGGCGTGGCAGGGGGAGCGTGGATGCGCGCGCGTGGAGGGCGGCGATGCAGAGTCGGCCTCGCCGGAGACGTACGTGATGCGCCACCTCGATCTGCTGCTTCTTCGGGAGGGAGACGCGCAGCTGGGAGGGCAAAGGGACGGTGGAGGAGGGGGAGGCTGCGGGGAGGAGGGAGAAGGTCGTGGCGGCGGGTCGGTGGGCGGCGGCGTGCGTCAGGGAAGGAGACGGGAGGTGTGGCGGCTCGGATTTTGGGAGAGGGGGGGAAAAGATAGCTGCTAGGGCGCGGCAACGAGAAAGAAGGGAAAAAATTTCGCTAAGTTACCCTCTCTCTGCCCGCCTAATCTTTGCCGAGTATCACGCTTTGCCGAGCGCAAAATGTCGGGATACTCGACATAGTATCCTTCCACCTTTGGTCGCCTAATCTTTGCCGAGTGTAACCTACATAAATACTCGGCAAAGCACTGGCCAAATTTAGTTACTTTCACCTTTGGTCACTGTTTAAATAAAAAAAAAATAATATACTCATTAATATTAGTTCATATAACATATATTCATTAATATTAGTTTTAGGCGCCATCCCCGACACTCCGGATCGAACCCATGTGCTCACACCCCGAAATTCCCGAATCTGCAGATACCGGAGCCCGGAGGGGGTAGAAATGTGAATATCTTTGCATGGTTGTGTTCTATTTGACCATACCAAGTCATAAAACAAGATCACAACCCACCCCTACATAAGATACCCCCCGACGGTCTGTTATGGCCTCACCGGCGTCGGATTCCCCTTCCGGGTTCCAGGACCGCTCACACCCCGAAACTTCCGGAACGGGGGGAACTTTGCAATTAGGTGGGCCCTACCATTGTCAAGGGTGTTCCTTGGGACTAGCATGACACAACCAAGCAACTAGTTCCACTTTGCTACCCACTTCCGGCTCACGCAGAGGGGGCTAGACGCCGGTTCCGTCTTTTTCTACACCGGGGCTAGTGTATCTCACGTAGAGGGGATCCGGAGCGTCGGGATCCCACCTAAACCAATGTTTTGCCATGACATGTGTGTTAGATTGTATCATGGGTGTTGGGTGCCAAAGATACCATCACTCTCTGTGTCGGGGCCTCACCGACGTCGGATTCTCTCTCGCGGGTCCAGGACTGCTCACACCCCGAAACTCCCGGATCTGACGTAACGGGGGGAATCTTGCAAGTAGGTGGGCCCTACCATTGTCAAGGGTGTTCCTTGGGCCTAACATGACACAACCAAGCAACTAGTTCCACTTTGCTACCCACTTCCGGCTCACGCAGAGGGGGCTAGACGCCGGTTCCGTCTTTTTCTACACCGGGGCTAGTGTATCTCCGGAGAGGGGACCCGGAGCGTCGGGATCCCACCTAAACCAATTATTTGCCATGACATGTGTGTTAGATTGTATCATGGGTGTTGGGTGCCAAAGATAGCATCACTCTCTGTGCCGGGGCCTCACCGACGTCGGATTCTCTCTCGCGGGTTCCAGGACTGCTCACACCCCGAAACTCCCGGATCTGACGTAACGGTGGGAATCTTGCAAGTAGGTGGGCCCTACCATTGTCAAGGGTGTTCCTTGGGCCTAACATGACACAACCAAGCAACTAGTTCCACTTTGCTACCCACTTCCGGCTCACGCAGAGGGGGCTAGACGCCGGTTCCGTCTTTTTCTACACCGGGGCCAGTGTATCTCACGTAGAGGGGATCCGGAGCGTCGGTATCCCACCTAAACCAATGCTTTGCCATGCCATGTGTGTTAGATTTTATCATGGGTGTTGGGTGCCAAAGATACCATCACTCTCTGTGCCGGGGCCTCACCGACGTCGGATTCTCTCTCGCGGGTTCCAGGGCTGCTCACACCCCGAAACTCCCGGATCTGACGTAACGGGGGGGATCTTGCAAGTAGGTGGGCCCTACCATTGTCAAGGGTGTTCCTTGGGCCTAACATGACACAACCAAGCAACTAGTTCCACTTTGCTACCCACTTCCGGCTCACGCAGAGGGGGCTAGACGCCGGTTCCGTCTTTTTCTACACCGGGGCTAGTGTATCTCACGTAGAGGGGACCCGGAGCGTCGGGATCCCACCTAAACCAATTATTTGCCATGCCATGTGTGTTAGATTGTATCATGGGTGTTGGGTGCCAAAGATACCATCACTCTCTTTGCCGGGGCCTCACCGACGTCGGATTCTCTCTCGCGGGTTCCAGGACTGCTCACACCCCGAAACTCCCGGATCTGACGTAACGGTGGGAATCTTGCAAGTAGGTGGGCCCTACCATTGTCAAGGGTGTTCCTTGGGCCTAACATGACACAACCAAGCAACTAGTTCCACTTTTCTACCCACTTCCGGCTCACGCAGAGGGGGCTAGACGCCGGTTCCGTCTTTTTCTACACCGGGGCTAGTGTATCTCACGTAGAGGGGATCCGGAGCGTCGGTATCCCACCTAAACCAATGTTTTGCCATGAAATGTGTGTTAGATTGTATCATGGGTGTTGGGTGCCAAAGATACCATCACTCTCTGTGCCGGGGCCTCACCAACGTCGGATTCTCTCTCGCGGGTTCCAGGGCTGCTCACACCCCGAAACTCCCGGATCTGACGTAACGGGGGGATCTTGCAAGTAGGTGGGCCCTACCATTGTCAAGGGTGTTCCTTGGGCCTAACATGACACAACCAAGCAACTAGTTCCACTTTGATACCCACTTCCGGCTCACGCAGAGGGGGCTAGACGCCGGTTCCGTCTTTTTCTACACCGGGGCCAGTGTATCTCCGGAGAGGGGACCCGGAGCGTCGGTATCCCACCTAAACCAATTATTTGCCATGACATGTGTGTTAGATTGTATCATGGGTGTTGGGTGCCAAAGATACCATCACTCTCTGTGCCGGGGCCTCACCGACGTCGGATTCTCTCTCGCGGGTTCCAGGGCTGCTCACACCCCGAAACTCCCGGATCTGACGTAACGGGGGGGATCTTGCAAGTAGTTGGGCCCTACCATTGTCAAGGGTGTTCCTTGGGCCTAACATGACACAACCAAGCAACTAGTTCCACTTTGCTACCCACTTCCGGCTCACGCAGAGGGGGCTAGACGCCGGTTCCGTCTTTTTCTACACCGGGGCCAGTGTATCTCCGGAGAGGGGACCCGGAGCGTCGGGATCCCACCTAAACCAATGATTTGCCATGCCATGTGTCTTAGATTGTATCATGGGTGTTGGGTGACAAAGATAGCATCACTCTCTGTGCCGGGGCCTCACCGACGTCGGATTCTCTCTCGCGGGTTCCAGGACTGCTCACACCCCGAAACTCCCGGATCTGACGTAACGGGGGGAATCTTGCAAGTAGGTGGGCCCTACCATTGTCAAGGGTGTTCCTTGAGCCTAACATGACACAACCAAGCAACTAGTTCCACTTTTCTACCCACTTCCGGCTCACGCAGAGGGGGCTGGACGCCGGTTCCGTCTATTTCTACACCGGGGCCAGTGTATCTCCGGAGAGGGGACCCGGAGCGTCGGGATCCCACCTAAACCAATGATTTGCCATGCCATGTGTGTTAGATTGTATCATGGGTGTTGGGTGACAAAGATAGCATCACTCTCTGTGCCGGGGCCTCACCGACGTCGGATTCTCTCTCGCGGGTTCCAGGACTGCTCACACCCCGAAACTCCCGGATCTGACGTAACGGGGGGAATCTTGCAAGTAGGTGGGCCCTACCATTGTCAAGGGTGTTCCTTGGGCCTAACATGACACAACCAAGCAACTAGTTCCACTTTGCTACCCACTTCCGGCTCACGCAGAGGGGGCTGGACGCCGGTTCCGTCTTTTTCTACACCGGGGCCAGTGTATCTCACGTAGAGGGGATCCGGAGCGTCGGGATCCCACCTAAACCAATTATTTGCCATGCCATGTGTGTTAGATTGTATCATGGGTGTTGGGTGCCAAAGATAGCATCACTCTCTGTGCCGGGGCCTCACCGACGTCGCATTCTCTCTCGCGGGTTCCAGGACTGCTCACACCCCGAAACTCCCGGATCTGACGTAACGGGGGGAATCATGCAATTACGTGGGCCCTACCATTGTCAAGGGTGTTCCTTGGGCCTAACATGACACAACCAAGCAACTAGTTCCACTTTGCTACCCACTTCCGGCTCACGCAGAGGGGGCTGGACGCCGGTTCCGTCTTTTTCTACACCGGGGCTAGTGTATCTCACGTAGAGGGGATCCGGAGCGTCGGGATCCCACCTAAACCAATTATTTGCCATGCCATGTGTGTTAGATTGTATCATGGGTGTTGGGTGCCAAAGATAGCATCACTCTCTGTGCCGGGGCCTCACCGACGTCGGATTCTCTCTCGCGGGTTCCAGGACTGCTCACACCCCGAAACTCCCGGATCTGACGTAACGGGGGGGGGGGGATCTTGCAAGTAGGTGGGCCCTACCATTGTCAAGGGTGTTCCTTGGGCCTAACAAGACACAACCAAGCAACTAGTTCCACTTTGCTACCCACTTCCGGCTCACGCAGAGAGGGCTAGACGCCGGTTCCGTCTTTTTCTACACCGGGGCTAGTGTATCTCCAGAGAGGGGACCCGGAGCGTCGGGATCCCACCTAAACCAATTATTTGCCATGAAATGTGTGTTAGATTGTATCATGGGTGTTGGGTGCCAAAGATAGCATCACTCTCTGTGCCGGGGCCTCACCGACGTCGGATTCTCTCTCGCGGGTTCCAGGACTGCTCACACCCCGAAACTCCCGGATCTGACGTAACGGGGGGAATCTTGCAAGTAGGTGGGCCCTACCATTGTCAAGGGTGTTCCTTGGGCCTAACATGACACAACCAAGCAACTAGTTCCACTTTGCTACCCACTTCCGGCTCACGCAGAGGGGGCTAGACGCCGGTTCCGTCTTTTTCTACACCGGGGCCAGTGTATCTCACGTAGAGGGGATCCGGAGCGTCGGTATCCCACCTAAACCAATGCTTTGCCATGCCATGTGTGTTAGATTGTATCATGGGTGTTGGGTGCCAAATATACCATCACTCTCTGTGCCGGGGCCTCACCGACGTCGGATTCTCTCTCGCGGGTTCCAGGGCTGCTCACACCCCGAAACTCCCGGATCTGACGTAACGGGGGGAATCTTGCAAGTAGGTGGGCCCTACCATTGTCAAGGGTGTTCATTGGGCCTAACATGACACAACCAAGCAACTAGTTCCACTTTGCTACCCACTTCCGGCTCACGCAGAGGGGGCTAGACGCCGATTCCGTCTTTTTCTACACCGGGGCTAGTGTATCTCACGTAGAGGGGACCCGGAGCGTCGGGATCCCACCTAAACCAATTATTTGACATGAAATGTGTGTTAGATTGTATCATCGGTGTTGGGTGCCAAAGATACCATCACTCTCTTTGCCGGGGCCTCACCGACGTCGGATTCTCTCTCGCGGGTTCCAGGACTGCTCACACCCCGAAACTCCCGGATCTGACGTAACGGGGGGAATATTGCAAGTAGGTGGGCCCTACCATTGTCAAGGGTGTTCCTTGGGCCTAACACGACACAACCAAGCAACTAGTTCCACTTTGCTACCCACTTCCGGCTCACGCAGAGGGGGCTGGACGCCGGTTCCGTCTTTTTCTACACCGGGGCTAGTGTATCTCACGTAGAGGGGATCCGGAGCGTCGGGATCCCACCTAAACCAATTATTTGCCATGCCATGTGTGTTAGATTGTATCATGGGTGTTGGGTGCCAAAGATAGCATCACTCTCTGTGCCGGGGCCTCACCGACGTCGGATTCTCTCTCGCGGGTTCCAGGACTGCTCACACCCCGAAACTCCCGGATCTGACGTAACGGGGGGAATCTTGCAAGTAGGTGGGCCCTACCATTGTCAAGGGTGTTCCTTGGGCCTAACATGACACAACCAAGCAACTAGTTCCACTTTGCTACCCACTTCCGGCTCACGCAGAGGGGGCTGGACGCCGGTTCCGTCTTTTTCTACACCGGGGCCAGTGTATCTCACGTAGAGGGGATCCGGAGCGTCGGGATCCCACCTAAACCAATTATTTGCCATGACATGTGTGTTAGATTGTATCATGGGTGTTGGGTGCCAAAGATAGCATCACTCTCTGTGCCGGGGCCTCACCGACGTCGGATTCTCTCTCGCGGGTTCCAGGACTGCTCACACCCCGAAACTCCCGGATCTGACGTAACGGGGGGAATCTTGCAAGTAGGTGGGCCCTACCATTGTCAAGGGTGTTCCTTGGGCCTAACATGACACAACCAAGCAACTAGTTCCACTTTGCTACCCACTTCCGGCTCACGCAGAGGGGGGCTAGACGCCGGTTCCGTCTTTTTCTACACCGGGGCAGTGTATCTCCGGAGAGGGGACCCGGAGCGTCGGGATCCCACCTAAACCAATGATTTGCCATGCCATGTGTGTTAGATTGTATCATGGGTGTTGGGTGACAAAGATACCATCACTCTCTTTGCCGGGGCCTCACCGACGTCGGATTCTCTCTCGCGGGTTCCAGGACTGCTCACAACCCCGAAACTCCCGGATCTGACGTAACGGGGGGAATCTTGCAAGTAGGTGGGCCCTACCATTGTCAAGGGTGTTCCTTGGGCCTACATGACACAACCAAGCAACTAGTTCCACTTTGCTACCCACTTCCGGCTCACGCAGAGGGGGCTAGACGCCGGTTCCGTCTTTTTCTACACCGGGGCTAGTGTATCTCACGTAGAGGGGATCCGGAGCGTCGGTATCCCACCTAAACCAATGCTTTGCCATGCCATGTGTGTTAGATTGTATCATGGTGTTGGGTGCCAAAGATAGCATCACTCTCTGTGCCGGGGCCTCACCGACGTCGGATTCTCTCTCGCGGGTTCCAGGACTGCTCACACCCCGAAACTCCCGGATCTGACGTAACGGGGGGAATCTTGCAAGTAGGTGGGCCCTACCATTATCAAGGGTGTTCCTTGGGCCTAACATGACACAACAAAGCAACTAGTTCCACTTTGCTACCCACTTCCGGCTCACGCAGAGGGGGCTAGACGCCGGTTCCGTCTTTTTCTACACCGGGGCCAGTGTATCTCACGTAGAGGGGATCCGGAGCGTCGGTATCCCACCTAAACCAATGCTTTGCCATGCCATGTGTGTTAGATTGTATCATGGGTGTTGGGTGCCAAAGATACCATCACTCTCTGTGCCGGGGCCTCACCGACGTCGGATTCTCTCTCGCGGGTTCCAGGCTGCTCACACCCCGAAACTCCCGGATCTGACGTAACGGGGGGAATCTTGCAAGTAGGTGGGCCCTACCATTGTCAAGGGTGTTCCTTGGGGCCTAACATGACACAACCAAGCAACTAGTTCCACTTTGCTACCCACTTCCGGCTCACGCAGAGGGGGCTAGACGCCGGTTCCGTCTTTTTCTACACCGGGGCTAGTGTATCTCACGTAGAGGGGACCCGGAGCGTCGGGATCCCACCTAAACCAATTATTTGCCATGACATGTGTGTTAGATTGTATCATGGGTGTTGGGTGCCAAAGATACCATCACTCTCTTTGCCGGGGCCTCACCGACGTCGGATTCTCTCTCGCGGGTTCCAGGACTGCTCACACCCCGAAACTCCCGGATCTGACGTAACGGGGGGAATCTTGCAAGTAGGTGGGCCCTACCATTGTCAAGGGTGTTCCTTGGGCCTAACATGACACAACCAAGCAACTAGTTCCACTTTGCTACCCACTTCCGGCTCACGCAGAGGGGGCTAGACGCCGGTTCCGTCTTTTTCTACACCGGGGCTAGTGTATCTCACGTAGAGGGGATCCGGAGCGTCGGTATCCCACCTAAACCAATGTTTTGCCATGCCATGTGTGTTAGATTGTATCATGGGTGTTGGGTGCCAAAGATACCATCACTCTCTGTGCCGGGCCTCACCGACGTCGGATTCTCTCTCGCGGGTTCCAGGGCTGCTCACACCCCGAAACTCCCGGATCTGACGTAACGGGGGGAATCTTGCAAGTAGGTGGGCCCTACCATTGTCAAGGGTGTTCCTTGGGCCTAACATGACACAACCAAGCAACTAGTTCCACTTTGCTACCCACTTCCGGCTCACGCAGAGGGGGCTAGACGCCGGTTCCGTCTTTTTCTACACCGGGGCTAGGGTATCTCACGTAGAGGGGACCCGGAGCGTCGGGATCCCACCTAAACCAATGATTTTCCATGCCATGTGTGTTAGATTGTATCATGGGTGTTGGGTGACAAAGATAGCAATCACTCTCTTTGCCGGGGCCTCACCGACGTCGGATTCTCTCTCGCGGGTTCCAGGACTGCTCACACCCCGAAACTCCCGGATCTGACGTAACGGGGGGAATCTTGCAAGTAGGTGGGCCCTACCATTGTCAAGGGTGTTCCTTGGGCCTAACATGACACAACCAAGCAACTAGTTCCACTTTGCTACCCACTTCCGGCTCACGCAGAGGGGGCTAGACCCGGTTCCGTCTTTTTCTACACCGGGGCCAGTGTATCTCACGTAGAGGGGACCCGGAGCGTCGGGATCCCACCTAAACCAATGATTTGCCATGCCATGTGTGTTAGATTGTATCATGGGTGTTGGGTGCCAAAGATACCATCACTCTCTGTGCCGGGGCCTCACCGACGTCGGATTCTCTCTCGCGGGTTCCAGGGCTGCTCACACCCCGAAACTCCCGGATCTGACGTAACGGGGGGAATCTTGCAAGTATGTGGGCCCTACCATTGTCAAGGGGTGTTCCTTGGGCCTAACATGACACAACCAAGCAACTAGTTCCACTTTGCTACCCACTTCCGGCTCACGCAGAGGGGCTAGACGCCGGTTCCGTCTTTTTCTACACCGGGGCCAGTGTATCTCACGAGAGGGGACCCGGAGCGTCGGATCCCACCTAAACCAATGCTTTGCCATGCCATGTGTGTTAGATTGTATCATGGGTGTTGGGTGACAAAGATACAATCACTCTCTTGCCGGGGCCTCACCGACGTCGGATTCTCTCTCGCGGGTTCCAGGACTGCTCACACCCCGAAACTCCCGGATCTGACGTAACGGGGGGAATCTTGCAAGTAGGTGGGCCCTACCATTGTCAAGGGTGTCCTTGGGCCTAACATGACACAACCAAGCAACTAGTTCCACTTTGCTACCCACTTCCGGCTCACGCAGAGGGGCTAGACGCCGGTTCCGTCTTTTTCTACACCGGGGCCAGTGTATCTCCGTAGAGGGGACCCGGAGCGTCGGATCCCACCTAAACCAATTATTTGCCATGACATGTGTGTTAGATTGTATCATGGTGTTGGGTGCCAAAGATACCATCACTCTCTTTGCCGGGGCCTCACCGACGTCGGATTCTCTCTCGCGGGTTCCAGGGCTGCTCACACCCCGAAACTCCCGGATCTGACGTAACGGGGGAATCTTGCAAGCAGGTGGGCCCTACCATTGTCAAGGGTGTTCCTTGGGCCTAACATGACAACAACCAAGCAACTAGTTCCACTTTGCTACCCACTTCCGCTCACGCAGAGGGGGCTAGACGCCGGTTCCGTCTTTTTCTACACCGGGGCCAGTGTATCTCACGTAGAGGGGACCCGGAGCGTCGGATCCCACCTAAACCAATTATTTGCCATGACATGTGTGTTAGATTGTATCATGGGTGTTGGGTGCCAAAGATACCATCACTCTCTTTGCCGGGGCCTCACCGACGTCGGATTCTCTCTCGCGGGTTCCAGGGCTGCTCACACCCCGAAACTCCCGGATCTGACGTAACGGGGAATCTTGCAAGTAG
This sequence comes from Alopecurus myosuroides, assembly GCA_028641055.1. Lineage (NCBI taxonomy): Eukaryota > Viridiplantae > Streptophyta > Magnoliopsida > Poales > Poaceae > Alopecurus > Alopecurus myosuroides. Next base: position 16,598,738 of record CM054057.1, read on the forward strand.
TGGGCCCTACCATTGTCAAGGGTGTTCCTTGGGCCTAACATGACACAACCAAGCAACTAGTTCCACTTTGCTACCCACTTCCGGCTCACGCAGAGGGGGCTAGACGCCGGTTCCGTCTTTTTCTACACCGGGGCCAGTGTATCTCCGTAGAGGGGACCCGGAGCGTCGGGATCCCACCTAAACCAATGATTTGCCATGCCATGTGTGTTAGATTGTATCATGGGTGTTGGGTGACAAAGATACCATCACTCTCTGTGCCGGGGCCTCACCGACGTCGGATTCTCTCTCGCGGGTTCCAGGACTGCTCACACCCCGAAACTCCCGGATCTGACGTAACGGGGGGAATCTTGCAAGTAGGTGGGCCCTACCATTGTCAAGGGTGTTCCTTGGGCCTAACATGACACAACCAAGCAACTAGTTTCCACTTTGCTACCCACTTCCGGCTCACGCAGAGGGGGCTAGACGCCGGTTCCGTCTTTTTCTACACCGGGGCCAGTGTATCTCACGTAGAGGGGATCCGGAGCGTCGGGATCCCACCTAAACCAATTATTTGCCATGCCATGTGTGTTAGATTGTATCATGGGTGTTGGGTGCCAAAGATACATCACTCTCTGTGCCGGGCCTCACCGACGTCGGATTCTCTCTCGCGGGTTCCAGGGCTGCTCACACCCCGAAACTCCCGGATCTGACGTAACGGGGGAATCTTGCAAGTAGGTGGCCCTACCATTGTCAAGGGTGTTCCTTGGGCCTAACATGACACAACCAAGCAACTAGTTCCACTTTGCTACCCACTTCCGGCTCACGCAGAGGGGGCTGGACCCGTTCCGTCTTTTTCTACACCGGCCAGTGTATCTCACGAGAGGGGACCCGGAGCGTCGGGATCCCACCTAAACCAATGATTTGCCATGCCATGTGTGTTAGATTGTATCATGGGTGTTGGGTGCCAAAGATACAATCACTCTCTTTGCCGGGGCCTCACCGACGTCGGATTCTCTCTCGCGGGTTCCAGGACTGCTCACACCCCGAAACTCCCGGATCTGACGTAACGGGGGGAATCTTGCAAGTAGGTGGGCCCTACCATTGTCAAGGGTGTTCCTTGGGCCTAACAATGACACAACCAAGCAACTAGTTCCACTTTGCTACCCACTTCCGCTCACGCAGGGGCTAGACGCCGTTCCGTCTTTTTCTACACCGGGGCAGTGTATCTCACGTAGAGGGGACCCGGAGCGTCGGATCCCACCTAAACCAATTATTTGCCATGACATGTGTGTTAGATTGTATCATGGGTGTTGGTGCCAAAGATACCATCACTCTCTGTGCCGGGCCTCACCGACGTCGGATTCTCTCTCGCGGTTCCAGGCTGCTCACACCCCGAAAACCCGGATCTGACGTAACGGGGGGAATCTTGCAAGTAGGTGGGCCCTACCATTGTCAAGGGTGTTCCTTGGGCCTAACAGACACAACCAAGCAACTAGTTCCACTTTGCTACCCACTTCCGGCTCACGCAGAGGGGGCTAGACGCCGGTTCCGTCTTTTTTACACCGGGCCAGTGTATCTCACGTAGAGGGGATCCGGAGCGTCGTATACCACCTAAACCAATGCTTTGCCATCCATGTGTGTTAGATTGTATCATGGGTGTTGGGTGCCAAAGATACCATCACTCTCTGTGCCGGGGCCTCACCGACGTCGGATTCTCTCTCGCGGGTTCCAGGGCTGCTCACACCCCGAAACTCCCGGATCTGACGTAACGGGGGGAATCTTGCAAGTAGGTGGGCCCTACCATTGTCAAGGGTGTTCCTTGGGCCTAACATGACACAACCAAGCAACTAGTTCCACTTTGCTACCCACTTCCGGCTCACGCAGAGGGGGCTAGACGCCGTTCCGTCTTTTTCTACACCGGGGCCAGTGTATCTCCGGAGAGGGGACCCGGAGCGTCGGGATCCCACCTAAACCAATGATTTGCCATGCCATGTGTGTTAGATTGTATCATGGGTGTTGGTGACAAAGATACAATCACTCTCTTGCCGGGGCCTCACCGACGTCGGATTCTCTCTCGCGGGTTCCAGGGCTGCTCACACCCCGAAACTCCCGGATCTGAC